>JASAND010012499.1:0-13310 GCA_030248195.1 Trissonchulus latispiculum
AGATTTCGTGAACCTACCGAAGAATATTTAATTTTTTCAGCTTTAACTTTCGACAAATAAATTTAGCCCAGCCGGCTTAGCTTAGCGACATAACTCGGATTTGGGTCTTGACAGATAACATTGGCCCATGGGCCAATGATATAGACGTTATATGCTTTTCTCTTCTGGCTCCGTGGTGTAGTGGTTGCACGCCTGACTGCAGTCGGGTAGGTCCGTAGTTCGATTCCCGGCGTAGCCAAATCTTTACAGAAGCGCTATCTCCCCCATACGTACTATAGTTGGATGTAGTAGCTACGTACTAGAGCGAGTATGTGTAATAACAGCTGCCTAATATCTAGGGCTTGTTCCAGTTGCCCTTACGTACATAATGTCTGCTTCTTGAAAGTCTACTAAAGCTAAAAGGCGTACCGGTTTTTCCCCCCTCCCTTACTGAAGTTGTGCATTTCTTTACATTCCTCGTTTCTGTGTCGAGTGTGTCTCTACGGATATGTAAGCCAACATTATGTCTATGTCTAGGCTATGTGCTAGGAAGTGCTACGAGCAGCGCTAAACACGCATAAAGAGAGTCCCCCCCATATTTCTAGTTCCATTTTTCCTTTTTTCCTTTTATATTCCTCTGCTGCTATTCCACTCTTTTTCGCACTAAATTCTGCTATATACTCCTCTTCTTACTATGAGGATGTTATTGAGCGAGTGCTGCTTTCTGTCAGCATTGCTTCTATATGTATGTATGTATGTATGTATGTATGTATATGTGTGTATATATATCTCACACGGTTAATATTATATTCAAGCTTATATATATTCGTATATACGTATATATAATTCCTGTCTGCTGTGTCTGGCTCGGACAGCCCATAAAATCTGGGACTTGAACTGAGGGAGGTACCCGGCGCCTCACTGTCTAGCTGGATGAGCTTGTCCTTGTTTTTCACACGATCTTTGACCTCTCGCTTTTACTCTTCACTCTTTGCCAGAAAATATAATAAATCCGTCTGGCTTTGTTGTTGTTGTTGCTGTTGTTGTTGTGGAAGTCTTGGCATTACAATGACACAGGGCTTGTTGAGATGCTATTTGGTATCCCTTTTGTGCAGTGTTTCTTTGAAACGCGACAGTATTATATATATATTATATATATATATATATATATATATATATATATATATATATATATATATTGTGGTGTGGAGTTAGAATTAATTCTAAGTTAAACCTTAAAGCTTAGCTGTGTTTTTTTTTGCGAAAAAAGCTGCGAAATTCCGCACTTTTTTTGAAAATTCTGCAACTTTTTTCGGAGCTCTGCGTAAAGTTCCGCAAAAAGTTTTGGCCTTGAGTAGATATTTTCAGTTGTCTGAGATGAAAAATAAACGTGTTTCTGATACTTTTTGAAGAAATTTTTCAAAAAATTTTGCGCCTTCGGCGCGTATTTCAATATACGTAGACACCTTTCAATCTTAGCTGAGAGTTAGAATGCCTAGTGACAGCTATGCAATGAAATTCTTTTAGCCTTGAAACCATAATATACCATAATTTTAAACTATTATTAACCTATTAGCAGTTTGCTTATATCTTAGGATTTTGACAATCGAAACTAAACTTTTGAGAATTTCCACTAAGGATTTTCCTCGGTTTTACAAAATTTTCTCAGCTTCTGGGGGCTCCGCCCGAGACCCCCGTATCTCTTCACTATTAAGTCTTCTTGTAAAACATAACTTATGCATACTCGACTTTCGAAAAATAGTTATAACTTGATTAGTACCATGCTTTAAATATTAAAAATGTGTTTAAATACACCCAAATTACTAAAATTCATTAGTTATCTTTAAAATACTAAAAAATAAGTATTTCGCAATTTTTTACGAAATTCCACCAAAAATTTGGAGGACTGCGTAAAAGTTCGCAAAAAGTTTCGACGAAAAAAACACAGAAGCTTAGTACTAAGTTGACGAAAAGCTGAATCGAATAAAAAAGGACTTCAGGCCGAGACAAACACCTCTGTATGCAACTTTTCAGTACCAAATTTTAGCTAAGGGTGGTCAAGTTTTAAACTTTTTAGCACTGGCTGGCTAGGAGATAGTGGGGAAAGACCACTCGATCTAGAGACAGAAATGCGACCGTATAACACCACGGAGCCCGGAGAGATAAGCACACTAACTTCTGTATCATTGGTGTTCTCTGTACCTCAACACTATTTTAAAAAGCTTATAAACTATGCCAATATTAAATAGGGATAAGTTTAAATATATATATTAAGTGTATGGAGCAATTCATTCCTTGGTATTTATATAAGTGTATGCTATTTGCCAGTGTTGAACGCTTAGTGAGAACTTTAGCCTTTCGCCTTTAACAATTTTAGCTTAGCACTGGGGAGGGGTAGAGTAAAACTGTAAAAAACTTTTGCACCTGTTTATTTTGTATTTGTTTCTGTACGTAACCATATCTGTTTGTATATTTTGTGTGTTTCAGTTAAAACCAAAAATTTTATTCCATCCTGTTATATATATTTTGACTTGTTATTAAATTCTACATTTTACTCTACTGTTGACATAATGAAAGAGGTGGAAGTGAAATTTGAGGAAGTGATCATGGGCTTTGGAACGCTGAGCGGCGAGACGGGGATCATAGTTTCTGTGAAACCGGATCCCAACAGTCAGGACAGTGACGAATGGGAGACCCTCCTGATACCGGGAGGTCTCCTTTGAGGTTTGTCCTACAGGATGTACCTTATGTATTAATAGTACAGAGACTAATCAAGAGACATATCTCATTTCAACGACTATACACAGTTTGGTTTCGAATTCAAACTTAAGCTTGTTTCGATTGTTCTTTTTTGGTGGCTCGTTAGTCGATGATTGTTGTTCGTAGCATTTCGACAGCCTTCAGTATTAGAAAAACATAGTGGGCTCTGTAACTTGAGATCTTTTGAGTTCTGGGCTTATTCTAGGGACTTTTTCCTGGTGGCTTCTTGGCCCCCAAAAGTCTGAGGGGCAAGGAATTTTGGGTGTGGCAAAAAGTTTTCTGAAAATAAATAGTTTTTCTAAAAATAGCGCTATTTTTTGCATGCACTGCAAAAGTTGATTTGTACCGCAAAAATAATCAGTTTTAGTATTTAAAAGGGCAAAATTTTCGGTGAAGCCAGAAAGTTTTTGAAAATTTGGCCTTCTGCGTGATTTCAGGACAACATTTGGTACCAAAGGAGGTACCCACTTTTGGGGAGGGGACGATTTTTTGGGTAGAAGGGAGGGTGTTTATGGGGAGGATCCCCCACTGGAATAAGCCCATTTCAATACGAAATTGGCATCCATTCGGTTCTGTCAAGAGTACATAATACATAAGAGTATGACAGGCATGTTTCGCGACTGTGTACGGGAAACCGCCATACTTCAATGATTCCATAGTCAAAAGATTTTATACACAATCCTTCTCATGTTCAATTCAACTTTTGTTTGTTTAAAGTTTAGTGTTGTGTTCATTTTTTTCAGGACGGATCTCTCAGGCAGATTAAGGAGGTCAACCTGAGCGGGAAGTTGGACCTGATCGGTGGAAAACTGTTGCAGAGTTTCCCGCTGGCCGACGGTCGAATGCTTCTCACCGTCTCCGTCATGGAGGGTCACTATGACGAGGAAACGTTTGCCCTTCAGGGCTATGTGATCAGTTCAGAGGAAGTGACCAGCGTTTTTGCCCTGGAATATGATGGGGCTAATGAGGTCAGTTGCTGTGGGTGATGGGTGAGGGGTTGAGGGTGGTTCCCGAGACCCGATCCTCCTGGTTTGTTCGAGCCCAGGGGAAGTTTTGAGGGACAGCGCAAAAACTGAGCAATTTTCAGTGCCTAAAATTGCGTAAAATATGCTGTGGTACCATTCTGACTGAATTTTAAAAAAATCTGGGGCAGCCATGTATATATATTCCATCTGTTCACGTCCTATTTTTCTTGGAATGTTTTCTTAATTTTTCCATCATATCAGTTCTCCACATTATAAATTGTTACATAAACGACATGCACAAATTATCATGGGGGAGCTCGGAGAGCCCCCCATAATATGAGCTATAAAGGCACTTTGCGGATTTGGAAAAGTGCTAATTAGGCATAACTAATTGACGGTAAGGAATTAAGAGCTAATATTTACATTTTTGAAATCTCCAGGCCGAGAGCTTTCGAATGATACCAAACTTGCCCGGAAAAATGAACTTTGAAAAAATCGACTTTCTCTTAGGGGTTTGAAAGTTGGTTTTTTTTCTCTGTATTCAGCATGATTTTTGTCAATTTTGTGTTAACTCGATTTTTCGAACGGCCCATAGGAAAAATTTTTCTATACTGTTTTTTTATTATCTAGGCTATGGTATTTAGCAAGTTTATGTTTTTTCTGAATTTCGTTCTGCTTCGATTTTTATAGATGGTCAAAAATGGAAAAAATAGCGTTTTTGGACACTTGGACTTGGAAGAATTTCTAAGTCCGAAAATTTGAAAATAGTCTAAAAACAACCAAAATCAGCGTTCTTCGGCCTTGGGGTGGTACCCATATATAGTAAATCGGGGTCGCGGAACCCGATGGGCATACTGCCCAAACTGACGGATGTGACCCCTGACCCACAGTGCCCTGTGGGTGCGGGTCCGGTGTGGGTCAAAAATGAAAGTCTTCAAAAGTGGTCATATTTGGTATCAAATGAAAGCCCTTGGCGAAGCGAACAACTTTTGTCATTGCACCACCTATGAAAAGTGGCCCCACCGTCCTGTGGGCGGGTGCCCGACCCACTGTGGGTCCGGTGTGGGTCAAAAATGAAAGTCTTCAAAAGTGGTCATGTTTGGTATCAGATGAAAGCCCTTGGCGAGGCGAACAACTTTTGTCATTGTACCACCCACGAAATGTGGCCCCGCCGTTCTGTTGGCAGGTGCCCCACCCACAGTGGGTCCGGTGTAGTGTTTGAGGCCGGCCGGGGTTTCACCGGCCGGCCGCCGGCCTGACGATCGCCGGCCGGCCCGGCCGAACCCATCGGCCGGCCGGCCGGCTACCGGCCTAGAGCAGTTCGCAGTGCAGTTATTATAACTGCTAAGATATTTATTTTCGGATGTTTTCTTAGAAAAATAGCACAGCATAGCATAAAAAATTAGCAAAACTAGATTTGGAGTCCATTTTAAGCTTAATTGCTCTATTTTGTAAATTTCTGATTAGTGATTTGTATCCCAGCCGGCGGCCGGCCGGTAGCCGGCGGCCGGCCGGTAGCCGGCGGCCGGCCAGCGAGCAAATGTCGTCGGCCGGCGGCCTGCCGCCGGCCAGCTTAGGTCGGCCGGCCTCAAACACTAGTCCGGTGTAGGTCAAAAATGAAAGTCTTCAAAAGTGGTCATGTTTGGTATTAGATGAAAGCCCTTGGCGAGGCGAACAACTTTTGTCATTGTACCACCCACGAAATGTGGCCCCGCCGTCCTGTGGGCAGGTGCCCCACCCACTGTGGGTCCGGTGTAGGTCAAAAATGAAAGTCTTCAAAACTAAAGTGGTCATGTTTGGTATCAAATGAACGCCCTTGGCGAGGCGAACATGTTTTGTCATTGCACCACCCACGAAATGTGGCCCCGCCGTTCTGTTGGCAGGTGCCCCACCCACAGTGGGTCCGGTGTAGTGTTTGAGGCCGGCCGGGGTTTCACCGGCCGGCCGCCGGCCTGACGATCGCCGGCCGGCCCGGCCGAACCCATCGGCCGGCCGGCCGGCTACCGGCCTAGAGCAGTTCGCAGTGCAGTTATTATAACTGCTAAGATATTTATTTTCGGATGTTTTCTTAGAAAAATAGCACAGCATAGCATAAAAAATTAGCAAAACTAGATTTGGAGTCCATTTTAAGCTTAATTGCTCTATTTTGTAAATTTCTGATTAGTGATTTGTATCCCAGCCGGCGGCCGGCCGGTAGCCGGCGGCCGGCCAGCGAGCAAATGTCGTCGGCCGGCGGCCTGCCGCCGGCCAGCTTAGGTCGGCCGGCCTCAAACACTAGTCCGGTGTAGGTCAAAAATGAAAGTCTTCAAAAGTGGTCATGTTTGGTATTAGATGAAAGCCCTTGGCGAGGCGAACAACTTTTGTCATTGTACCACCCACGAAATGTGGCCCCGCCGTCCTGTGGGCAGGTGCCCCACCCACTGTGGGTCCGGTGTAGGTCAAAAATGAAAGTCTTCAAAACTAAAGTGGTCATGTTTGGTATCAAATGAACGCCCTTGGCGAGGCGAACAACTTTTGTCATTGTACCACCCACGAAATGTGGCCCCGCCGTTCTGTTGGCAGGTGCCCCACCCACAGTGGGTCCGGTGTAGTGTTTGAGGCCGGCCGGGGTTTCACCGGCCGGCCGCCGGCCTGACGATCGCCGGCCGGCCCGGCCGAACCCATCGGCCGGCCGGCCGGCCGGCTACCGGCCTAGAGCAGTTCGCAGTGCAGTTATTATAACTGCTAAGATATTTATTTTCGGATGTTTTCTTAGAAAAATAGCACAGCATAGCATAAAAAATTAGCAAAACTAGATTTGGAGTCCATTTTAAGCTTAATTGCTCTATTTTGTAAATTTCTGATTAGTGATTTGTATCCCAGCCGGCGGCCGGCCGGTAGCCGGCGGCCGGCCAGCGAGCAAATGTCGTCGGCCGGCGGCCTGCCGCCGGCCAGCTTAGGTCGGCCGGCCTCAAACACTAGTCCGGTGTAGGTCAAAAATGAAAGTCTTCAAAAGTGGTCATGTTTGGTATTAGATGAAAGCCCTTGGCGAGGCGAACAACTTTTGTCATTGTACCACCCACGAAATGTGGCCCCGCCGTCCTGTGGGCAGGTGCCCCACCCACTGTGGGTCCGGTGTAGGTCAAAAATGAAAGTCTTCAAAACTAAAGTGGTCATGTTTGGTATCAAATGAACGCCCTTGGCGAGGCGAACAACTTTTGTCATTGCACCACCCACGAAAAGTGGGCCCCACTGTCCTGTGGGTGGGTGTCAAAGTTCTGCAAGCTTGCTATTATATATAAATTAAAAGCCACCCACTACGTATGGTATGGTATCACATATGATTATATACGTGCTCTGAAACAATACCAAAAATTAAAAAAGGACAAGTAGGAAAAATGCTCCTTGCAGTCGCATGAAAAAGCTAATATGAGCTATGATTGCCAGCATTTAAATGTGTCAAGGACAAGATTTAAGATGTTTAATATGAGCCAGCATCTAAATCAGTAGAGGACAAGATGTAAACGGCTAATATGAGCCGCTACGTTTCTCTTGTAAGTTAAGTACGGTGACGTTACATACAGCTTTGCAAAATTAATGTTTATGTTCGTCGTTATTCACTCAAATCTATTTCAGTGTTGTATATATTCGAAGTAAGCGAAAGCTAAATGAGCGTCAATATTATGAGCCCAAGAGAAACGTGGCGGCTCATATTAGCCGTTTACATCTTGTCCTCTACTGATTTAGATGCTGGCTCATATTAAACATTTTAAATCTTGTCCTTGACACATTTAAATGTTGGCAATCATAGCTCATATTAACTTTTTCATGCGACTGCAAGGAGCATTTTTCCTACTTGTATGTACAAAGTATTATTCAACTCTGTTACATAATGCTTCCTCCTCCAAATTGATGGCACCAATATTCCAGCTATTCACGCCGTAATTTTCATATCCTATCATACCACATCATTTATTAGCAGAAGCATACCATACAGAATACGTTTAGTTAGGTATGCAAACTTTTGACTTTAGAAAATTTTCTGAGAATTTTTTCATCCTATCATATATACCATATGATTTGTTAGCAGAAGCATAACATTCAGAAAACGGTTAGTTATGCAAACTTTTGACTTTAGAAAATTTTCTGAGAATTTTTTCAAAATTTTTTCAGAATTTTTTCTATTATTTCAGGCGCCACTGGTGGCATCATTGGACAGCGATCTCTACGTTCACGCCGGGAGCTCTCTGCGGAAACTGGGCCTGGACCAGCTGGACGTGGAACCCGTCGAGTCAGAGTGGCCCGAAAAGACGGTCAAGTATGACACTCTCGTAGGGTGGAGTGGAAAGCTTTATGGTTAGCTTTTAGCGTAGTTTAGTCTCGACTTTGTTTGAAAACCTCGTATAATTATATAAGCCTCGTATAAACATTAGCTATAATTAAGTTTTTTTAATTAATGAAAGAAAGAAGGAACGAACATAAGTTGTGTCACAACAGCATCCCATACCCACAGACTTCGGTCCTGAGGTGGTGATCGAACCCACAACCTATGGTTTAGTACACCGACGCTCTGCCGATTGAGCCACTCAGACACACTCAAGAACCAATCTTAAGTTTGAATTCTTTCCCCAGACTGCAGTGACATTTTAGGAGACTCTTTTGTGTCAATTAAATAGGTTTTTTGGTTTACGGAGTGACACTGGCCCCAGGTACTGATACAGTGGAATTACTGGAAACCTATTTTGGTAGTGTGGATTAATGGGATGGAAGGTTTTAGTTTGGCATCTATTCCGTGAGGATAAACCCGCCAAAAGTCATTAATAGGTATGCAAATACTCAAATTACAGTTGGACAAAGTGTTTCGTGGAGTGATGCGGGTTTAGTGGTTTAGTTTTAGTCCGTCATGAAAATTGTAATCCATTCCATAAAACTTTATATGGTGTGACACTCTTGTCATACTCTTATCTATTGTGTGTGTACTTCTTCTCTCCATTCTGTAGGTCTCCAGGAAGTCTCCAAAGAAGAGGACCAAATTGAGAAGGCCTATGTCTACGATGTGGGCACGAAAAAGGGAGACTGGAAGGACATCAAAGAGGACCCAAAGGAGGGCTGCCGGCCAGGCATTCCCTGGCACGAGAGCAACGGCCTGTTTGCCCAGTCCGGCTCCGTGCTCTATGCCGTCTGCCGGGGCGGCCTCTGGAAGCTGGACCTGGGCCCGGGCCCAGATGCCCTGGCCTGGGAGCAGACCAGCATCAAACTGCCCGAAGAACCGGCGTACCTGGCCGCCGGGCACGAGGATAGACTCTGGCTTGCCTCCAAGAAGGAGGAAGGCTTCCTCATATCCCAGCTGCTGTAAGGGGTCTGACTCTGATCGATTTCATCGATCGATTGATCGATCGGTTTTTGTAGACGATTTGAATGATTGATTGACTGATTGATTGATCTGTTTATTTGGCGGCAGCTCGTGTTCCATAGACTTCTGTATGTGCTGTTTGATTGATTGATCAATTGATCGATTTATCGATAGCTTGGTTCATCAATTGATTGATTGATCGACTGAGCTATATTTATCGACAGTATGATGTCGATTATTATAAACTTGTCTGATCAATTGATTAACCAATGTATCGGGAATTTGATTGATTGATTGATCTATTATCGCTCCTATTCGTTATCTATGTCTGTCTGTCTGTCTGACTGACTGTTTCTCTTTCATTGTATTTCGGTATTTCTTCCGTCACTGACTCGGACACTGCCATTAAGGTTAATAATAGTTTTTTGTAACTGTACAAATGGACTTTCTGTAGTAGCCAAATGTGATGATACGCTTTTTTCAGAAAGACCGGTCGACTTTTTACTGGTTTTTTAGTCATTTTTTGCGATCATGGTAAGGTTATTTCAGTAATTTGAAAAAATTCGACAGGTCCTGGAAAGCTGGGGGTCTTTTTGAAATTTGGCGTATCACTCAGCTAAGTATATGATAGTGTTTGTTTTTATCATTGTGTTTTGAGGAGTCTTTTTTTAGTTTATTCTAATTCCGGTGTACCACTGCCCTCTTTCAATCCGGTTTCGTATATGTGATTTTTCAGCGTACGTATTAAATGTTCTTGTGTTTAGTCTACTTTAGGGATTGCATGATGTTAGGTAGGTAGGATTAGGATCTTTGCAGAGTTACGTTAATTGATTTCGGGTGCACGTCCAATAGTTGAATTGGCTAAGCGGGTCGCGAACGTAGTTTTAGTATGTTTAAAGAAATTTAAGATTTTCAATAATTCCCAGCGTGATTTCAATTTTTGGTTAAATAATTATGTGAATCCAAATAGAATCGACACCCTAGCACCTCGCTAAAGCTATCCATAAATTTCTTGCTCGGAATGCCCTCCGCAGCAATAGTCTCATGCCAATAAACCGTTAGTTGGCCTTTCGAGTTTGAGCTATCGAGCTGCTGTAATTACCAAACCCAAATTAGAATGCTCACTGGTAAAATCCTCGTAAATCTATTCACAGTCTCACAGACTAAGGCCATCGACCTGAAACAAGTTGGTTAGTGGATTGAATTTTCCTAAAATACATTTCGAGAAACAGTACCCCTGCCTGGGAAAACAGATCCAAAATCAAGGCATATCAAGAGTACATAATAACTAAGAGTATGTCACGGCCAACCGGCCAAGCGTGGAAAGTTTCGGCCAACCCCACCACTACCAATCAGCATCCGTATCCACCCTGTTTGATTACTGACCATTTGCCAGTCATAAATTACCGTTGATGTTTGAAATACCTACTAACTTTGTTTCGAGCTCTGGAATATGGTAGAATCTTCCGGATTTGTTGGATTTTCGGTGACCGTCTCGTGTGGCCCACTCAGAAGTATTCAACATACTATTGCTAGTGTTGTGCACCGGCCCTGTCGAGACCGGCTGGCCGGCGGCCGGTGACCGGCCGGTCAAATGTGAGGCGGCTGACCGGCCAGTGACAGCTTCTGCAGCTTATCGCCTTAAACTTGCTAAAATCTGCCTTGAAAACTATCAAAAATCTTAATTTTTATTTGTATTTTGGATAGCCTGCGAAAAGTGGCACCGGCCGGCCGGCGTCGCGAGCTGGGCCGGTCGGTGTCGTATACTATTTTGTCACCTATGCTAAAATGTCACCTAAGCTAATTTTTCACCGAAAAGGCTCGTTACTTTTTCAATCTCGTTATTTTTAATAGCATTGGATAGCTCTTGCAAAGGCGATTGTTTTGATATAAAATAATTTGGTAATTAAGCTAATTATAGCTGCTAATTAACACTTAAAATTAACATAGGAAATTTTCAAATTTTAGGTGAAACCTATCATGTTGTATATCATTCGAAAGCTCTTGACGAGGCGGATTCAATGGGCTAACAATCAAACCAACTAATTGGCCTAGCAAGGCGTAATAACTCCATATGTTACCGAAAAATAGATTTTTCGGCTGAAGTTTCGGCTAGCTTAAGTAATTGGCTTAATTGTTAGCCCATTGAATCCGCCTCGTCAAGAGCTTTCGAATGATATGCAACATGATAGGTTTCACCTGAAATTTGAAAATTTCCTATGTTAATTTTAAGTGTTAATTAGCAGCTATAATTAGCTTAATTACCACATTATTTTATATCAAAACAATCGCCTTTGCAAGAGCTATCCAATGCTATTAAAAATAACGAGATTGGAAAAGTAATGAGCCTTTTCTGTGAAAAATTAGCAAAGGTGACATTTTAGCATAGGTGACAAAATAATATACGACACCGGCCCACGAAAAATTGGGCCAGTGAACAACACTGACTATTGCTACCAATAATAAGAAAGCCACGAATGCCGAATATTAAATTTTTCTTAAAGGCCAGTCTGCTGTACCTATATAAGTCAAAGGAAAAATCCAGGCTGATATTCTGAAACTGTTGCCACCTTCGCCACCGTTGAACCAACTGGGCCACAAGAGACACCAAAGGGATTTTCTGTGTACCTACGCATTTATTTGTGGGAAATGGTCAGACTTTAGCATGTCCTACTAGATTATGTGATGCATTATTATGTGATAAACGAACTCACCCGCTTGTAACACTTGAACGTATATATATATACAAGCTGCTTAATAGCAAGCATAGCGTTAGAGTTAGGTTAGGTTGTCTGAGGGGTAGGTGAGGACAGCTCGATCTAGCCGATTTGAATCGTTAAAGTGAGACCAAAAGAAAAACTTTAGATAGAACAGCTGAAACGCTGGTGGTCTAGGGTTTGGTATTGTTTTCGCAAATTACAGGAGCTTGGACACAATCTTGGCAAACAACTTAATCATTACTAAATCAGGACTCGTCATCTTCTTTGTACTGAAGCCTTCATTCCTTCGTATGATTCCTTATTTGTCGTTTAGTTCCCGAAATTCACTTTTTAACCTTTTTTGAAACTCCTTTCATTACATATTGTTTTATTTTTAGTTCGTACCAATCTTTTCGATATATATATATATATATATATAAGAATAAAAGGCGCCTCTTTTGTGTGTCGCTTACTAAGACTTGTCTTAATACAGGCCTTGTCTATTAATATGGCTTCTCCTTGCTATTTAATTGTGTAGCATAAGTTGGTTTCATTTGATATATTCACTTCTATCTAATTTGCAATTTATCAGTTCATGAGTTTTTATTCAAGTATGCATAACAAAAACAAAAGCAAAAAATGTTTTTTCTTTTTTTTCTTCTTTTTCGTCTTTCCGAAGTAGTTCGTCTTCTATGATCCCTGGCCTTTCGCATGTCTGCTGTTTCTATACAGTGCTAAAATAATAAAATAAATCAAGTAAAATAAAGATTAAGTTTGGAATGAAAATATAATGTCCTCTTGCGTTTGACTGTCTTTAGTTCTTTACCATTCTCATGCTGCCATGATATATATATATATATATATATATATATATATATATATATATATATACACTTTAACAAGGGGGGGTTATGGGGGGGGTACGGGACCCCTCAAAAATTGGAGGTTCGGTACAAGGGCTACCAAAATCAGAGCCAAGGGACAAGGGACAGTGCCAGGAAAGGCAGGTCAAACTGAAAATTAATAGAAATTTTAGCCCAAAATAGCTAAATTTTTTAAAATTTTCAAAAATTTCCAAACAATCGCTAAAAGCTGCCTAGTTTGCTCTACAATGGCTGTAAAGTTTGCAAAATTTGCAAAAGTTTCACTTTTTCTAGTAAATTTTTCTGCTGGGACCCCCCCCCAAATTTGAGATAAAGTACAAGGACAGGTAAAATTTGGGCTAAAATAGGTACAGGACCCCTCAGGAATTGGTACCCTTGTTAATGTATGTATATATATATATGTTATTTACGTATATATATACATACATATATATATATATATATATATATATATATATATATATATATATATATATATATAGAGGAGGAGGAGGGACGATACAAACATTACATTGAGGGTAACTTCTATTTAAAATAGATAATGTCCCCTAAACTTTCTTCTGTTCTAGGGTAAAGGAACATGAAGTCATTATGGGAACAAAAAAGTAACATCAAAGAAACTTTGCAGAGTAGTTTCCTTATTGCCAATTTCCGTCACATTTTTTGAAAAAAGAAATTTTTTGGTTCTTTT
>JASAND010012500.1:0-46776 GCA_030248195.1 Trissonchulus latispiculum
TTGTATATAACGATTGTATCTAGAAAATAAAAAAGAAGAAAACAGAAAAATACAAAAACATTAGATGGACCGGGCTTAAGTAGTCAGATAAGGTTAGTAGTTTATGTAGGTAGGTGTCCGGTAATGGGCCGACGCCGGGTCCCAAGCCCCGGGAGAAGAACTCAGGGGGACGGAAAGAATCTAATAAGAAGTTAGAAAGCCATAAAGATTACTCCTTATGAAAATTTTATGAAACCTGATCTGTTGATGCTGCACCAAAAATTATAAAAATACTCATTTAGTTGAAACTAAGTGTGTTGGGTCTAGACTTGTAGAGCTCGAGGAGAGGAATCGAACGGTATCTGTTTCATCGAAATCGGATTAGGGATGAGAAAGTTATGGTCCGTTGAAAATCACCTTATAAAAATTTTATGAAACCTGATTGGATGATGCTGCACCAAGGATATATAAGCACTTGAAGTTAGAAGTTTGAAAAGCCCAAGAACGTCAAGTAATGGGACGACGCCGGTTCCCAATCAACGGGGGAAGAATTCAGAGAGTCGGAAAGAAAGGGATTAAAGAATGGAAACAAAGTGATTGGTGTAGTTTAGAATAAGCTTAAGTATTTGCGAACTGAAGGAAAGGTCAAACGGTCATTTACTCCCGTGAGTGAGGTGCGAAATGCCCCTACTATACTACTCATGTTGACCATTATTTTGAAATCTTTCAATTTGAGGTCATTTTGGTCGATGTTGGCTGCTTTTGACCACTTTGAAGCTCCTTAACTAAAATTTTTGAGGTGTGGCCCTATTACGATTTTTATCTACTCACCGAGAGCTTTTGAATGAGCACAATATTGGGCGGCTTCCGCTACTTTCAATTTTGACCATATGCAGCAACAGCGTATCAAGTACTTTCGCATACCGCAACGGGGGGGTGCCCCCGGCGCTTCCGTCAGCACTTCATCCCACTCCAAACCCCCACTGAAAATTTCTGAACAATCGGTCAACTGTAGCAAAAGTTAAACGGGTTGACAGCGGTGGTAGCGAGATGAATAAACAATAATAATAAAAACGGACATAGCCAGATGAAAGGTTTGCTTTTCCGCATAAAAAGCGGCAACATCACAAGCGAGTTGTTCAGTATATATAAATGTTCTCCTTACACAGGCAATGTCATACTTTTAGGAAACTTATAAAAATAAGCTAAATTGCATAAAATTTAGCACTTACCATCAGCTATGGAAATTGTTCCTATGCGAATGTGAATTCATAATGCTGCTGAGTTAAATTTTGCGATGACAAATTTGGGAAAATCCGATAATTTAAGAAACTTTAGGTGGCTTTAGTGTAGGCTGTTCATACTATGAACTTAATAGCGTTCCCTTTCAAATGCACGGGTCGTCTGTGCTTCCTACTATATTAAAATCTTAAATAATCAAGCTGCAAAAGCAACAAACTAACGAAAATGCCTGCGTTCCGCCACCACGTGACGTCACCATCCATATTATAACACCAAACCTAACTTTAAATTAATAAATCTCACAGCATATATGGCAAAGGAAGCCTAGAATAGCAAAAAAAACTCCGACAGATTATTTGCTTCAAGCGGGTGTATTTCGCCCAGTTCGTCTAGGCTGTGAAACATTAAAGGATTTTTGTTTTGAAAGTTTTGCCTGTTATAATTAGGATCAATAAGCGGTCTAACTCAAGCTGCATTTGACTTAATTAAAAGCGAAACGGATCAGATCAGTTACTATATATAAACCTTGCAAGCATCAATATCAATTAACTGTTTGTCAAAGGCGTCTTAACGAGCTTCCAGCTCAACAAGTTCCAGCATCAAAGCAAATAAGCTGTTTTGAAGGCGGCTGCAGGGTACTGAGGGAATCAAAACTGGATTGCACTTAGGGGAAGTTGCCCAAATATGGCAAAATCCGAAAATGTCACACAGAGATGGGTCTCTGAAGGTTCCTATTATGGACAACAGGATTCCTAATATGGAAGAGAGAGTCCTATTATGCCTAACAGGTTTTTCTAAGCCTATCCCTCAATGAACGCAGTGATTTAAGCAAAAACTGACGCGTAAAAGTAAAACCAACAGTACCAAGTAACCACAAAAATGGACCAGATAGTAAAAAAGCAAACACTGAGGGCCTTTTCAAGAAAGAGTAGAGTAGAGTTAAAATTAACTCGATCCTTTTCAAGAAATAGTTAAACGAGTTAATTTTAACCCTGCGAGTTAGATAATTAAAAATTTTTACTACGCGTAGATTCATGAAAAGGGTTAAAATTAACTCGCTTTAACTCTGCCCTTTTCAAGAATCGCGTGCAGAGTTAAAAACATGTGGAGTTAAACTTAACTGGACCCTTTTCACGAAAGGGTTAAATTTAACTCTGCCTCAACTCTTTCTGAGCATTTTCTATTGAAATTTAACCCCAGGCAAAACACGCAGGTTAAGCAGAGTTAAAATTAACTCTATTCGTGAAACCATAGGGTTAATTTTAACTCTGTCATTTTAAACTCTTTTTAACTCTATAGCTATTAACCCTGCAGGATTAAAGAGAGTTAAAACACGCAGAGTTAAAGTTAACTCTGTGCTTTCATGAAGAGTTAATTTTAACTCTACTCTACTCTAGTCTACTCTACTCTACTCAACCCTACCCTTTCTTGAAAAGGCCCTGAGCAGTAAACAAGAGTCAACCAGCAAGACTTCGTAACAATTCACAAAACGTGTCAAAACAATTCAAAATTAGTGGATTAGTGGTAATTAATACTAAACTCGCACTGATTAAAAGAGCTCACAAACTAGTCAACATCAAAACTAAGTATCAGTAAATCTGCATTCTATTAAGAACTTGAATCCAATGCGCAACATAAAACAATTTGGATCTAAGCAGTTAAGAAGGATATTATTAGACATTCAAAAGTGATAGGTCACACATATTTGCGGGGGGTCCCGATAAATGGAATACTGCAGCAACGAGTGAACATACGCAATTACGTACTAGGTACTGATTTGCGGGGGGAGGGGTGGGCCGTTAGCGCGCACAGCAAGGCTCTCGAGCCGATTACTTAGAGTGTGACGCTTGTCACACTCCTATGCATTATGAACTCTTGTTAGTACTTAACTACAACTGATCAAAACAATTATGAACAGATAAAAACACTTCGACATTTAAACTGGTTGAACTGGAATAGGTTGAATAACAGACTGTAATTATGGATTCGCTCACACGATGAGCAAAATGTCTGTGGAAATATGCAGAACAAGCAAAAGTACCTGCAAAAGGTAAAGAGTGGTTAGTAACATTTACACTAACTGTAGGCCTGCTGCGCAGTGGAATTCTTGTACTGTATGAAAAGTTATTTCAAGCTTTTTGACTTGTGATTCTTTAGATTTTGAATTTTTTGCTGAGTCAACCCATTAAATAATACAGTTAGTTCAGGATAAGGGTTGCACTTATGTTATCAAAATTAATCATTAATCAGTTATGGTCTGCAAAATGCAATGCTGAACATTTCCATTTGCAACCAGTTTTGTCTGATTATATATTTTCAAATTGGGATAAACTTGTTAACTTAGTGAGTCATCCTGTGTTGGAAGTTCCAATATTAAAATCTACGTGTAAATCATGCTCTGCCATGATTTACACGTAGATTTTACACGTCATCTTAAGGCGTTGGTTACATGCATTTATGCAAAAAGCTGTCTTTTGCATCAGAGATGAAACCGGGTCACTATTTACTGACCCGGTGACCCGGTATTTTTGAAAATTCTGGCTTAAGCTTGGAAAATTTAAAAATACCTATATTGGGGTGCGGTGAGTGTTTTTACCTTTTTCGACATTTTTAGCGTCTAAAATAATTAAATTTTTGCAAATTTTTGCTTTCCTTAAAGCCGTAACATTGGAAAGTAAATATTGTATGTAATCCGAAAAAATCAAAACTGATTTGCACAATTTCACACTCAATGTGACGTGAAGTATACTTACATAGCTTTTTGAAGCAACAAATTTGAACAAAATACTTCGCCAAAGTCATCACGTCATCTAACTCTAATCGTAGAGTTTGACATAAATGCTGCTGAATCTCCCACCAGCTGGACTGGTGGCCCTGCTGCACGTCTACAATCTCTCCTGGTCGTCTGGGAGATCCCGAGCAGTTGGAAGAAGGCAACTATTATTCCAATTCCCAAGAATGGAAAACCATTAGATCAGCCAGCCAGCTGTCGACCTATAAGTCTGACCAGCTACATATGTAAAATAATGGAGATGCTGGTAAAAAATAGGCTGGTGTACATTCTGGAGAACCAGCATTTCTTCGCCGAAGCACAGGCCGGCTTTCGACAAAACCATTCAACTGAAGATCAGATAATGCGAATTGCCCAGGACATAGCTGATGGATTCCACAGCAGGCCGCCCCAACGAACTGTAATGGCTCTAATCGACTTTGCAAGGGCATTTGATACAGTGTGGAGCCCAGGCATACTAGAAAAGCTGCTCAGCTGTAACGTCCCTGCTAAATTCATCATCTGGATCAAGCAGTATCTATCTGACCGCCGAGCTTGTGTCCGCATCAACGGCAGACACAGCGAATTCCGGCGGTTCTTAGCTGGAGTTCCGCAAGGGGGAGTACTATCTCCTATGCTGTTCCTGGATTTATCAACGATATCGCTGCCACGTTGCCGGAAAATGTTCGGATCAGTCTGTTCGCAGACGATTTGGCTGTTTGGGCAAGCCACCAACGAATTGAAGAAGCAGAAAAATGCATACAGCTGGCCGTGGACGAGATCAAAGACTGGGTAGATAAGTGGAAAATGACGGTGAACGTTGCGAAATGCGAAGCAACTCTGTTCACCACGGACCCCCATCAGGAGAAGACTACTGTGAGCCTGTTCTACGGGCAAGATTCTGTGCCGTTCAATGCAAATCCCAAGTTCCTGGGAGTTACCTTTGACAGAAGGCTCACCTTTCGACAGCACATAGCCACACTCACAGCAAAAATGAAATCCAGGCTCAAAGTCATGAGCTGCACTGCTGCAAAGTCGTGGGGTATGGCCAAATCCAGCTTGAGAACGGTATATCTAACATATGCATCTGTCAAAAGATTCTGATCCCCGTTGCTGGCTGACATTCCGAGGGAAAGATTCAAAAAAATTTCGTTGATTTTTAGATTCCAGGAATACCTCGGAAAAGTCGGGAATTTTGCTCCAAGAATTTCATTGATTTTTAGATTCCGGGAATACCACTGGTAAATCTGGAATTTAGCTCCAAGAATTTCGTTGATTTTTAGATTCCAGGATTACCTCTGGGAAATCTGGAATTTAGCTCAAAGAATTTCGTTGATTTTTAGATTCCAGGAATACCTCTGGGAAATCTGGAATTTAGCTCAAAGAATTTCGTTGATTTTTAGATTCCAGGAATACCTCTGGGAAATCTGGAATTTTGCTGATAATCCGGAATGTGCCCATTGCTCAGGAATTGGCTGCCAAATATGGAATCAAGTCGGTTCCTACTGGAATCTACGCCGACGAGTAAAAATGAAAATGCGTTCGGAATTTTGCTGACGCGTCAAATTACATCAAGATAGGAATAATAATTACGGTAATTAATCGTCGCCGCTAGCCAGTATTCGCCGTAATGCCCACTGTGGTCGCTGAAGATCACCGTAATGGCAGTAGCTTTTAAGCACTATGCAAGCTAAGGTTAGCTTTAACACCCGGTTAGCTAAGCGTGCTGTTGCTGAATTAATGGTGCTGCAGATCATGGTAATGGCAGTAGCTTTTAAAATGAGCCTGAAATCAAAATTACAAATTTACATTTAGGTCAGTCAAGCTTAAGTCATTCAGCATTTGTGGTTAGAGCTGTTACCACGTACGGGAACATGACAGTTGGCAATCTGTTCAGGCAATAACGATTAATCAGTCATTGCTTAAGCTGAGCTTGAGCTGTATGGGCTATTAAACCACGTACCGGAATGTTGCTGTTGGTATTAGTAATCTGCTGGAATCTTGCGCTCGTGAATAAAAACTGGCCGGAGCAAGGATTTTATGTCGACGCTTTTGGAAAATGTTCCGCCCAAAATGGAAAGGTTTCAATCGATTTTCGATGAAAATTGAATTCCAGGATAACCTCTGGGAAATCAGGAATTTAGCTCCAAGAATTTCGTTGATTGTTAGATTCCAGGATAACCTCTGGGAAATCAGGAATTTAGCTCCAAGAATTTCGTTGATTTTTAGATTCCAGGATAAGCTCTGGGAAATCAGGAATTTAGCTCCAAGAATTTCGTTGATTTTTAGATTCCAGGATAACCTCTGGGAAATCAGGAATTTAGCTCCAAGAATTTCGTTGATTTTTCAATTCCAGGAATACCTCGCTAAAATTTTCGGATTGTCAAAAAGCGTGAATGTCAGCCAGCAACGGGGATCAGAATCTTTTGACAGACGCAATACATCAGATCGGTGGCGGAGTATGGCATTGGAGGTTGGGGGCCTTTAGTGGCCACGACCAATTTGCAGAATTTGGAAGTCTTAAACAGCAGAGCGGCGAGACTTGTAACTGGATGCACCAGTACTGCACCTACTCCTGCAGTTCTGGTAGAAGCAGACCTCCTTCCCATCAGAACAGTCACTGAAAGGAAAGTCCTATCAGCCTAACTGAAATCGACTGTCCTGGAAGAGGGAAACCCGAGAAGAAATGCTGCTGATGGCAATTGTAGGAAAAGACTGAAATCGGTGACATCATGGCTGGAATTTGCCAAAGAAAACGACACGAATGGAACGGAACGAGATCCAATACTACACCAGCCACCCAAACCGCCCTGGGCACAACCGCCAGAAGTGACATCTGCCTGGAGTGGAACGGCCAAGTCAGCACCATAGGCGGTCGAGTAGAAGCCTATACTGACGGGTCGCCAAATCTGGGACTGACGACGGAGGAGCTGGAGCCTTCATCATACTCCCAGATGGGAACTACTGAGCGAATCTGCAAACCGGCCGGTAAACTTTGCTCTAGCTACCTGGCTGAGCTAAAGGTAATAAGAATGGTCCTGGAATGGTACCTGCAGAAGTGGAGCCATGAAACAGACCGTCCGACCATGATCATCTTGACCGACTCCCGGTCTGCACTACAGAGGCTGGGAAAGGGACCAGGAGCGCCCACAGGGGAAATGGAAGCGCAAATCTGGAATCTCCTGTTTAAAGCCGACGGAAGAATATCCTTCCAGTGGGTACCAGGACACACCGGAGTTGGAAATGAGAAAGCTGACGAAATAGGATCAGGGATCAGCCCTTGCCCAGCTAGACGAACCGGTGGACCTTCTCATCATTCAAAAGTATGTATATCGGACGACGGCAGAAGACTGGAGAACCAGTATTGACCATCCACTTGTACGGAAAATAAGTCCACGACTACAACCACTCAGCGACGAAAAGGAGGCCGGATTGTCCAAAAGCAGAGGGTGATTCTGGCCCAACTGCGCTCAGGAGGCCACTGTATTGTACATTACAATACGATCTCATTACAATACGTCCAAATGTTTTTAATTATGTCTCCACCATTTGACCTCTCTAGTAGACTTCAAATTGGAAGCAGAACAGCAGGACGCGCAATAAAGTCAGTAAGACTTGGATTTAACTTGGGGGCCAAAGCTTTGGTTATCAAGCCTATTCAGCTAATAAATTAATTTGCGTACTGCACTAATGTTTCAGTTCAGGCAAACTATGGACTGCAAATTTCATACCCTGTTTAAATCACGCCCGGAAAGTTATTATGATGCGTGGGCATTGGGAGGATAAGAAGGGTGAGGCTTGGGTTTGCGCTTTCGTAGTTAATATTTATTGTTTACTGCCTTTCCTGGGCCGCCCAAACCTGCAAAGTTGTCCAGTACGTTTTCAAAGCAATAATCTATTTTGGCATTAAGTAATCTTGGCGTGAACAGATTTAGCGACAATGACATCACCCAGGCGGAAATTTATTTCAACGAAAAGAAAGGTTAACAGCAGTCCACTCAAAACCACCTCAATTGGACCTGAAAAGCCTTTTGATAGATGCAAACGTCCAATTTATGGTTCATTCCCGCTGCTACGTGGATTCGTGGTCAGCGGCACGATGTCAGTATTAGTTGTCTCCTTCTTTTCAACATTCGCATTTTTTGAAACCGTGGCAGAAATTTGTTCCAGCGTGCGCCCAGTTGTCTTTGGCAACCTAAAAACCACGGGTACGCAACATGCTGCAAAGGCAATAAATAATCCGATCATACCACCTGTCATGCTGAGAAAAGGATAAACGAAGGTTGATAGACTGCCAGTTGAAGCTTGTACTATCAGTAGGACTGAACGGGCAACATTACGGTGGCTTTGATTAAACATCTCTGAAACAATAATATGCGCTGGTGCAAGTCCCAACGTGACACTGAAAACCCACATGGTCACAATAAATACTGATACAGTCTTGATTGCCCAGTCAGTTTCTGTAACCGGACCTCTCAGGCCTATTATAATCAAAGAAATTTGACACAAACACGTAGCAGCCATTCCAACTTTCAAAACGCTCAGACGCTCATATCTGTCAATGATAGCTGTAAAAGGAATCATTAATGCTACCACCAACAGTATAATTAGAATATTCGCATATCGGGCTGCATGCCATTCAAAGCCGAGCTGATGGAGAATATACACGGACAGACTAGTCAGCAGCATTCTGCTCCCAAATCCAAAGGCAGCGCCAAGCCCGGCAGTAGCCAGAATCGGTTTCCAAAATTCGCTCCATGTTAGGTTTGAATACCATTTGTGCTCTGTCTTTTCAGTCTGATGTTGCTGGAGTCCAACTGCTAAAGCATTTTGTACTTCCGTACGTTCGGAACGACTATAAAAGAACCTTATACTGTTAAGGGCCTCTTCTGGACGGCGTTTAACGTAGAGCAGATGTCGTGGGGATTCAGGAAGTTTCGAAAGCAAATAAGCTCCAGGAGCGAACCATAAAGCGATCACCAGCAAATTGTACTGCCACACTCCCCGCCTGCCTAACATTATAGGAGAAGATAGAAATGTTCCAAAAAGCATTCCTGCTTCTCGTAAAACTAAAAGCACAAAGTTCACTTGACCTCTGTTCCTACTGATAGCAACTTCTATTACATAGTTCGAGACTGCTATAAGCGATCCTGTATTTCCAATGCCAGTCACTACTCTTGAAACAATTAATATCCAATATTGATTGTATTGTATTGCGAAGAATCCCACAAAGGAACCAACAGCCATTAGGACTAAATATATAATGCTCTGCGTCCGGCAACCAATGCGGAGACCAATTACGGCACCTATGATACCGCCAATCATCCCGCCAAACAATTTCGATGAGAAGACAATGGAGATCTTGGCAGTATTTTGCCCTTCATTAAGTTCTTCTGAATTTACCCAATTAATAACCAAGTCAGCTGATCCCTTAAAATCCATTCTGCTAACACCAAACGGAAGTGCAAAAAATATGCCCAAAACTGTGATAAGCTGAAACTTAGCTTCTTTAGCATGTTTCTTTAAAGACACCATTAAAACAATCCAGTAACGGTATTCCTGCAAATACTGAAAATATCTTCTTCTACTCAGATGGTGGTTCTACGTTTTTCATGAAATGATCACTAACATCACATTCACATCAACCTGGATATGCAAAACATTTAAAGGTATGATCATGTTAGCATAACACAGTGCTCAGTACGTCCGTATGGCTTTCATGAGTCAGAAATTAAATTGCTACCTTTGGATGCAGCACCACTTTTCAAATCAGAAACGACATTAATATTAAGCACCATATCAACTAAAGTCTGACCAAAAATTCTTGGAATCGAAATGTGAGCGGCTGTCCTGAGTTATCAGTTGAAGGTAGCCTATGTAATGTATGTATGTATATGTATGTTCGAATCCTCAGGAACTCGAAATTTCGAAAATCCGAAAAAATCCGAAATTCCGGATTTCATTCACGGAAAATTTAAAATTTTTAGTTTTTCGCCCAATTTTTATCGCAATCAAAATTTGGTTCTGACAGTCAAATAGAGCTTGTCCAGCTACACATTTTTGCTCCTAGAGACTTTTCATGAAAATGCAACCAATTTCCGGAATTCCGGGTTTTCAAAATTACCGGATTTTAAAAATTTCCTCCAATGCCCACAAGATGGGTATCATTCGAAAGCTCTTATCGTGCTGAACAACGCATGTAATAGAATGAACTCGTGAGAATGCACTCATTTCCCGAAATTCGCGAAAACCGGTTTTTCCGGATTTTAAAAATTTTCTCCAATACCCACAATATGGGTATCATTCGACAGCTTTTGATGAGCTGAACAACTCTTGTAATAGAACCAACTTGCAGAATGAGCCCAGTTCTCGGAATTCACGAAAACTTCCAAGCTATAGAGAAATCCGGAATTCATAAATCCCGGGATTTAGGTGTATTTTCAGACATTGGTGCTATTAAAAGATTTATTCGGCTCATCAAGAGCTCTCGAATGATACCCATATTGTGGGTATTGGAAAAAAATTTTAAAATCCGGAAATTCCGGTTTTCGCGAATTCCGGGAATTGACTGTATTTTCATGAGTTCATTCTATTACAAAAGTTGTTCAGCCCTATAAGAGCTTTCAAAAGATACCCATCTTGAGGGTATTTGAGGAAATTTTTAAAATCCGGTTATTTTGAAAACACGGAATTTCGGAAATTGGGTGCATTTTCGTGAAAAGCTTCTAAGAGCAAAAATGTGTAGCGGGACCAGCCCTATTCGACTGTCAGAACTAAATTTTGATTGCGATAAAAATTGGGCGAAAAACTAAAATTTTTAAATTTTCCGTGAATGAAATCCGGAATTTCGGATTATTTCGGGTTTGCGAAATCTCGAGTTCCTGAGGATTCGAAAAATGTTTACATTATATAGGCTACCTTCAACTGATTACTCAGGACAGCCGCTCACATTTCGGTTCCAAGAATTTTTGGTCAGACATTAGTATAATTTGAATTAAGCAATAGCTCTCAATTCGTATACAAAATATTTCTGCACCTTCTACAACATAAATTATTGAGTAACATAGTTTTAGGTTTATTTCTGTACCTGAGCGGTGATTCATCTGTTTCATGTGGAGGGTCATGTCAAGTCTAGAGTTTTCCATAAAAATAGATAAAGGATGTTTCCAACTTTTCGTATTCTCTATTATTTGTTTTCAATTGTCCGAGGCTAAAAGTGGTCGCCCTCGGAAAGAAATGCAAAGATGCGTTCATCAAATAGCCGGTGATGAGCAAATCAGTATACTTGAAAAATGACTAGGATCATTTTGAGGAGTTTTAGTTTTAGTTTTAGTTTTAATAGTTATTTATTGAACATTTATCGGCCGACGCTTTCATTTCATTTTCAAGTTATTTTTTCATACCAGAGCTAACATTTGGTGTAGATATTGTTTGCTTACTAACTTCTGCAACTAAGTTTACTACAACTGATCCTAATAATTCAAATGTAGCAAATAACTTAATATTTATTGAACCTGCATAAACGGTAGTTACACTATATCTACAAAAAAGCATGGCAAGAGATTTGCGAACCTCTCTTCTGCAAGAAAAAATGGAAAACCGCAAAAACACGAATATTTCTTTGTCGCCCTTCTTTTTTGTTGTTAACACTCTTTGATTACAGGGAGTGAAATTGTGGATTTAGGAAGCAAGTATATCTGAAAGACTGCAGAATTAAAAAACAAAACCGATGCTGAAACTATTTAACAAATCGTAGTTGAGTAGTAACCGTAATCAAAACTAGTCCTACATTTAGAACCTGTATTAGTTCAGATAAAAACCTTGCAAATCCGTCATAATGGAAAAGTTAAAGTTATATAGTTGTTTTAAGCAACTTGTTTATTTGGGCACACACAACACTCCATACATATGTACTGTAGAGGTTGGGTATACAAGCATGTTCTACCCCTAATGAGCGCAGGAATCCCTGTGTCAGCGCAGCGCCCCATAGGTAGTCCAGAATGTATTTGCGTCCTTTGTACATTGTATACATTATGTATGGCTGCGTCTCTACACAACGTAAACCCTTTTGGGATGCAAAAATCCAAATTTAAATCAAGTTTTACTAACTAATAGTTTGGGCTAAAGAAATGGCTTAGACTATAGACGTGTTACTGGAGTAAGCTTACTTAGCCATCACATTATCCCTTTCATAAATACTGTATTTCTTAATAGAGCGCCACATAGAGGAAAATATGCATGCAGCCGAAACATATAATATATGCATCTTTCCTGCTATGTGAGCAATCCCTAAAAAACTCATCCTCCGTGTCTTTGCCTAGACCTACGGGCACATTGGAGGCTATGCGAGCTTTCCTACCAACAAGTCTTAGCCTGAGCCATTCTTAAACATAAGCTCAGCTTAACTAATTACGAAAATTAGCAGATAGCGTAAAACTATGCACTTACAGAGTACGTACACCGTGCTACTCGAAGAGAAAGTCACTATGGGCACTGCTCATCTCTATGTGCAAATGCAAATAAAGTCTGTGCGCAATTTTGCTCACAGTGTACAATCGGTATGAACAACTAGCTTTGCAACCGTGCTCATGTAGCATAAAATACTCCTGTGAATATATAGTAGTATTTTATATGATATAAAATATATATATATATATATATATATATATATATATGTGTGTGTGTGTGTGTGTGTGTGTGTGTGTGTGTGTGTGTGTGTGTGTGTGTGTGTGTGTGTGTGTGTGTGTGTGTGTGTGTGTGTGTGTGTGTGTGTGTGTGTGTGTGTGTGTGTGTGTGTGTGTGTGTGTGTGTGTGTGTGTGTGTGTGTGTGTGTGTGTGTGTGTGTGTGTGTGTGTGTGTGTGTGTGTGTGTGTGTGTGTGTGTGTGTGTGTGTGTGTGTGTGTGTGTGTGTGTGTGTGTGTTTGTGCGTGTGTGGTGTATGTTATGCCAATATCCATAATTGCCTGTTATGCGTAATAGGCAACGAAATTGCCGATTATATATAATAGCAAGAGAATAGGCCATGAGTTTTGCCGATTATTGACAACAGGCAATCTTACTTTTTACAATCACATTACAATATTTTTTTTTAATTTTTTTAGTTTTGACGTAATTAAAAACGCCTCAAATGTTTAAGATTTTATGAATCTAACATTCCTATATTTTATTACTTTATTATTTTGGGACGCCCTTAACTTGCTTGGTACTTAGTTATTTTATCTTTAATGCAATTCATTAATACGTACTTTAGCATAGTTTGATTTTTCATTCCATTCTTTGGTTATCACTTTTCAACAGGCTAACAATTGTTGTGGCTAACGTTCTATTAGGGATAATTGTACAGCCTGTGTATTAAATTAAAATCTCCACTGGAAAATTAAATATAAATTTCATTTTGAATATTTGGCATGTCGTTGTCGTCTATTATAGAAAATCGGCAAAATTTCTGCCTATTATATATAATAGGCATGTAAGATGGCCTATTATGAATAGGCGACAAAACGGCTTGCCCATTATACATAATCGGCAATTTTGTTGCCTATTATCTATAATAGGCAATTGTGAATATTCGGCATAACATATATGTATATTCATATGGGCTATATGTAAGAACTGAAAGTTATCACAGTTTATTTGAGTTTATTGCGAAACGTTTAAAGCTTACTACCTTCTCTGACCTACCTACCCTCTACCCTCTACCCCTATCTCAAACAATATTTGATAAATTGCAAACGTGATTTCAACGCAACTGTATTAAACTACAGTATTGCCAGTGTATATTACCAGTTTATGCAATTTCGAACGCACCCTGACACGGATCCGGATAGTGTGGAAATTTAGCACTCCCGCTTCTTAATGTCTCAACTTTTTGAGTCATTGTTTCACGGGCGGAGTAACGTCTGAATTTACGCTAATTTCCATGTTTCATTCCAGCATACACGCTTCTGTATATTCACACTGACTTCAAAATTCAAAAATTTGCAGATGAAATTTACACAAAACATGCATTAGAGTCTTTATGTAACAGATGCCAAATTAATCATTTTAAACAATTCGGTTTAAACAATTAAAGCAAATTAGGTTTAGACACCATTTAAGTAGCTGATTTCACAGCCTTCTCGCAGTCTTGTAGAATATCAGGTCAAGGAAGTTGCATGCATCCGCTGGCGCATCTAGCATTTAACGGAGCAATGATCAGACGATTCTCTCATTGCAGTAATAACAGAGCCTACAAAGGAATATTGCCCCTTTTGGGGCCAACTTGTTTTTCTAAACTTGATAACTCAATTAAAATACTTCGAATATTTCGAAATCCGTAAATTCTGATTTCGAATTCTACATCAGTTGTCGAATTATACTATGACTAAAAACTATAAAACCATGTTTGAGTCAAGCTTAAGTTGGTGTGATTGTGTCCCAAAGTATCGGTAAAACTTCAATCTAGTGAACGTATGATTGTTTGGCTCAATACCAATCCAACAATGGGCAAAATTCTCCGGCCACAGTTGCTGCACTGATACATATATCCTTCTTTCTTTTGCTGTTTTTTCACTAAGTCAGGCTATTATTTCACCAATGCTTTTGCAGTGTCCAGATACTGTTGATTCCTGCTAGAAACTTTGGAAACATTCTTTGTGTTGTTGTGCAAAAAGAGTTCTGTCCTTCCATATATCAAAGTATGCAGCGAAATCGGTGCAAACTATATCCAAGCGACTACATGTCTGTTGCAGCGACTACATGTTCAAGTAAAACTTGAAGCAACCACACTTTATCTAACTAAACCATGCACGACAATTCTACATGAACCCGAATTCAATAACGTTCGAGTTTTGAAACAAATGCAAATGCAATTGCAAATCTGTGATAACATTTAATTAATTGAACCGTTCCTTGATGCCGAAGAACTATACTGCTGCTAGTTCATAACCAACATTTGCTTTAAACGAAAGAAGTATCTGATGTGGAGCCACTCAATGTCATGGAAAGTAATCGCTGTAGTGATTTCAATTCTGAAGTTAATGGCCTTTGTCAAGGTATCATTTAGTTTTGTCTAGCAGTAGTTGCTCGAAAAAATTTCCGAATATGCGCATTTCAGGACCGCTTACTGGTTCGGGTTCAAGGTTAGTTTAAGAATATTCTTGTACAGACAACATCAGAAGATTAATTTTATGTCATAATCACTTGCACATGAATTACTTTATAGTATAGTCTGCACTATACTGAGCTGTAAGGTATACAAAGACAGGTTTACTTGCTAACACTCATAACAGCAGACTGATCACAAGATTGAAAAGGCACAGTCTGATACACTTGAATTTATGCAAATTAGGTCTTTGGCACATATTGGCAATAAGTCAACTACTTAGCTGTAACACGTCCCCCCTTAGGAAACGAGCCGCCCCGGTTCGATGCATAAGTGGAAGTAGGGCGCCGCTTCGGATGGCGGGAATTGGGATAAAGGCGGGAAGACATGTCGTAACGCAAACGGCGAAGATAGGGGAAACAGGTAGCCCATTGGTGCCAAAGCTTGGTGACGCCAGCATGGTTTAAATGGAATTCATCGTATGAAAAGAAGTGGCGTTTCAAGGTGCCAGCAGTCTCATCAACAAAGACATCGAGAAAGACGCCCTGAGACGGCAACACCTGAAACTGTGGTGGCTGGAAAGCTTCTTCAAAGTGATCCTGGATGTAACGGTTGAAGGCATTAACAGACGGAACGGACGGATGAGGGAAAGGCAAACTGAGGAGCACACGAGGACTGGCAGGCTGGGAAGCCAAGCGGTACAGGGATTTTTTCATCGCAGACCACTGCGATTCCCAGGTAGACATCGGTCGCTTGGCAACATTTACCCCACAGTGGATGATAAGGTACCGCGCTACCACCACTGGGCGAGCGACAAACAGGCGATACAGGCGATCAACGCGGCGGGCCAGATGTTTAAATTTGGCACCAGACACGCTGTGCATACGACCGCATTGGATTCGACGCAGTTGACGGCATTGCGAATCAGACAGCACCACCAACGAGAGCTCCCGCGGGTCAGGGTTAAGAAAAAACTCTGACAAAAGCCCTCGGACAGGCCACTTGATAGAAACATTACCCTTGGCCATCTGTTTAGCAGCCTCAAACAGCATGCAGCCATATTGGTTGAAACCAGGAAAAAGCTCGTCAGGAAAGCGCTGATGACGATTGGCCGTTCTACCCGTGGCCCAAACATGATCTTTTGTGCCGGATACGCAAACGAACTGAGCGCCGGCGTTGAAATGATCGAATAGGACAGCAGGAAACTCGCTATCCAAATCGGCGACCTGGACCAAAATGGCAAAGTAGACATCATATGCAAAATCCAGTAACCAAGAGGTGCATTCACGGAAGCCATTTTCATGAGCAACAGAAGAAGCGATGCAGGGATTCGCTGCAACGCGGTCATCCAACAGATTATCAGCTTCATTGCAAAGCTTGTGCTGATCCATGCAAATGTACCAGTAAGCCTGCTCGATAGAAGTGAAGTTTGGTAGAGCAGGATGCAGAGAGAAGGATCGAGGGTAGAATCGGGATAAGACGTGACTGGAAGCAACGAAAACTCGATGAGCCTGAAACAAAGCAACCAACAATTAGTATTGATATAAGAAAATAATATAACTGCAGAGAGTGAAAGCGAGCAAGCTTTCAACAGTTATTAGAGAAAAGCTTTAGATCACGAGCAAGTGATCTGACACATTATGGTTCAATTGAAATTGATATAGCTTGTAGACTGCAACGCAAAGGCTGTATGAATAGCGAGAAAGCTATTCCGAGACACTTAGTAAATCACACAAGCTGAAGACGAGTATCACGCGGCCGAAGGTGGTAACTATGGGTTGATGATCTAGAGGCTGCCAGTTTGTCGTCCTCTTCTCCTGGGAAATACGGTTTCAATCTGTTATGGTGCACCCACTCAGACGTGCAGTCTCCATGAGCTGGAGACACCCTATAGTTTCTCCGCAAGGCATCCAATTCAATGACCCTGTATGGGCCATACCAGAAATGAGTAAGTTTGCGACTCGTGCGGGGAATCACCGTCGGATTATATACCATGACCCTATCGCCCACACTATATTCGTGAATTGATGTCCTGCGATCGTAGACATTTTTCATTCGCTCCTGAGCCTTAGCTAAGTGTTCTTTGGCTGTAGCACGAGCAAGATAAGCCTGTGCCATGATATTAGCTAGAAAGTCATCTGTGTCGACGTATCGCGAAGACGGTCGCTGCAAACCCAGTCGAAGAGGCAAAACCGGATCCCTGGCGAATACTAGTTCAAATGGCGAACGTTTAGTAGATTCTTGAATGGCAGTATTATAGGCGAAAGTGACGAAAGGAAGGTATTTGTCCCAGTCTCAATGATCAGCATCCACGTACATCTTCAACATTTGCTCAACAGTGCGGTTCCACCGTTCTACCAGTCCCTGGGACTGGGGATGGTATGCTGTGGACGAAGACTGCGTGGTTCCAACCAAGGCACAGGTCTGTTTCATGATTTCTGGGATAAAATTTGTACCCTGATCGTGTCTCAAAAAGATTGGAGCTCCATGGCGGCAGACAACATGCTCCAGGAACAACCTGGCGGTGGTCTCTGCACGTTTATTGTCGACTGCAAAGCTTTCAACGTATTTTGTGAAATCATCGACAAAAATGATGGCGTACTGATTTCCAGAGCTTGTTTCTGGTAGTTCCAAAACGTCAACCACTACACTTTCAAAAGGCGCTGATGCCGTCAGGGGCTGTAGTGTCTCCCGAGGATGCGTAGGTGGATCCTTTCCGGTCTGACAGCGGAAACAGGATTTGCCGTACTGGAACACGGATTGGCGCATTTGTGGCCAATAGTACTTGTCCTTCAGTCTTCCGTAGGTTCGGGTGAATCCAAGGTGTCCGCCGAATGGGGAATCATGAATCGTAGAAAGAAGTTCTAAAACATGATCTTCTGGGACCACGAGTCGATGTCCGTAATACAATCGGCCATCTTGTATTTTCAACTTGTCGGCCAACTGGATTACCTTTTGACGGCAAGGATCATTAGTTGGTGGCAGCGTTCCCAACTCTAAAAGCTGAAATACCTTTCCCAAAAAGCTATCTTTGCGTTGTTCGCTACCAGAATCTGGTTGACCAACAGCTGTAGAGCAGACTTGAACCGCTTTGTCAGCCATCAAAGATTCAATCGGCAATCTGGAGAGAAAATCAGCATTAACGGTGTCTTTTCCAGCCTTGTAACGAACTGACATATCGTGTCCTTGAAGGGCCGAAAACCATTTACCAGAACGGGGAGACGTGTTCCGATGGTCCAGTATATATTGCAGCGGTTTGTGATCGGTTACCAAAGTAAAGGGTAATCCATGTATATATGGATCAAATGTTTTCACTGCATATACCAAGGCAAGAGATTCCCTATCGATTGTATTGTAGTTCCGTTCAGCTTTCGTCAAACTTCTGCTGGCGTAAGCAATAGGGTGTTCTTCCCCATCAATATTCTGGGATAAAACTGCTCCAATGCCCGTTGCGCTAGCATCAGCTTGGATAATAAAGGGAATATCGAACACTGGATAGGCCAATACCGGTGCTGTACATGAATGGCTTTTTAAACGCTGAAAGGCAACTTCGCAGCCATCCGTCCAGACAAATCTACTCCCTTTTGAAAGAAGACTGTGTAGAGGTGAAGCAATTATGGCATAGTTCTTGATGAAGCGCCGATAATATCCGCACATGCCTAAAAATCGTCGTAACTCTTCAACAGATTTAGGTTGCGGCACTTCTGCTACTGCACGAACCTTCCCTGGATCAGGTCTGATACCATATCGGGAAATGTGGTGGCCCAAATATGGAACTTCTGCCTTAAGGAATTCACACTTGCACAGCTTTAGCTTTAGATTGTGAGCCTTTAACCGATCAAATACGCTTCTGAGGTCGGACAAATGGTCATCAAAGGCTTTGGACATCACCAAAATGTCGTCCAAGTAGGCAAGACAACTTTTCCACTGCAAGCCGGATAGGACACAAGCCATCAGACGTTGAAATGTTGCCGGCGCATTACTTAGTCCAAATGGCATAACCTTGAACTGATACAGACCGTCATGAGTCAAAAATGCAGTCTTCTCCTTGTCCATCTGATCCAGGTCTACTTGCCAGTATCCGCTACGGAGGTCAAGGGACGAAAAATACATAACACCATGCAATGAATCAAGGATATCTTCAATGCGCGGTAAAGGGTAGGAGTCCTTGACCGTAATGGCATTAAGTCTCCGAAAGTCTACACAGAATCTCCATGATCCATCTTTCTTCTTCACCAGAACAATAGGCGAACACCATGGTGACATCGATGGTTCTATGATGTCATCTTCTAACATTTTCCGAACTTCTCTATTAATAATATTCTTATGCTTGTGAGGAATTCTCCTCATGGGTTGCTTTATACTCGGGTGTGCACCCGTATTGATGCTGTGCTGAACCGTCGTGGCGTGACCAATGTCCCTATTCGACAAAGCAAAAATTCCAGAGTATTCTTCGAGTAGAAGGTAGAGCTTCTCGATTTCTTCCGGTTGGGCGTCAGCGTCTCCAATTTTGGCTTCCGCTCGGATGTGCTCTGTTACTTGCTTTTTATCGATGCTTAGAACATCAACCGGTAAACCGTCGCTACTGGAAGCTTCTTCAGGACACACAGATTCCACCTCAACGTGTCCAATAGTCGCAGACTTGTACAATGTTTGTGTCGACGTTGTCCAATTGATGATCTCCACTGGCACGGGGTTATCTTTCACGGATACCAACGCTCGTGCCGCTAATGGCCGACGATCCGACATCGGGCGGTCCTTTGGTTCAAACACGCAAAGGGATGAGTCTTCGAGAACAGTAGGATAACTGCCTACTGCACAAAAAAGAATCTGACGTGTACGCGGTGGAATTTGGACGGTGCGTACTACTTGAACGTCAAATGGTGCAGTAATGCGGCAGTCATTGTTACTATCTTGCCCCGTTGTTTCCTCCTCATTATCTTCTATCCCGGGATGAGTCTTCATCTTCTAAATAGCGCCAGATCGCTCCAGAATGTCATATCCGACAATCATATCATGAGGGTACCCATCGGGTAGCAGATAAACGCGATTTTTGATTGACAATTTTCCCATTGCTATCGGAACCACAGTTGTTCCAAGCAGCTCCAACCTTTGACCGCTAATGTCTGTTGCAGCCATCCCGGTAGATTCAATATTGTATAGCTTGCGGTCTATGAAACGTTCTTTAACCAAAGTAATCTCCGCGCCAGAATCAATAAGTCCTTTCACTTCTATTTGACCAACTTTAACATCCACCACAAGTTTTCCAGTACCTTCGACTGCATGAATAGAACGTGAAGAAACACTTTCTACCTTGGAGTCTGTACTGGTTTGCCTTGCGGCAGGATCTTTTTCAATACTGGGTGTCTTCTCAGATGTATTTAAATCAGGACGGACTGAGTCTCCGTTTTGTATTCCTTCCGCCGGCTTAGGATTCCAATCTCGAAAGGCATTGAAATCATCAACGATGCAGCCATGCTTTTGACAGTAATTCCTCACAGTTTTGAAGATTTCTGCACTCGAGCATAGCTTTTCCACATCCGCGATCAAAATTTCAGCTCTTCTTGCTCGCATTAACGCAACATTTAAACGTCTCTTGTCCTGCAAAAACGCAGAATTGCTGCCGTCTGCTCTAACGAAGCTGACGACGATGAAATCGCGCTCACCGCCCTGGAATCTGCCAACTGTACTGACTTGGACTCCGGAATTCAATTTAGCTTCTTCCGAATCAGCCTTTCCTGAGCACGATAAGGCGTGATTATTCCAATTTCAGTTAAGTTCACATTCGCTTTCCGTGTAAGGGCATCAACTACTTCTACTACGGCATTGGCTTCCTTTGGATTGTAAAAACTCGTGCCATTAGTCGCACGCCTGCTACTCGACGATAGATTCCAAAGCATCAAGCTATGTCCACTAGGGAGATTTTCAAAGGAAGGATGCGGAGCAGAGTTTTTGAGCTTGCTGCCATAAAACATCCAATTGCTGTAGTTAGCTATTATCGGCGGCATCCTGTACTGTTCATCTAACAGTATCGGCAGTGACCCAGCTTCGATGGCAAACTCCATTATGGATTTACCAAGGCCCTCCTGCCTTGCAGGAAATGATAAAACAGTTGGCCTCAGCTGCTTTTGATCGCCCACCAGTATGAGCTGGTTGGGTTGACAGGATATGATTGGGATCAATGCTTCGGGAATCGTGGATTGAGCGGCTTCATCCAAGATGACCACATCTTACGGGGCTTGCGAGATCAGGTTTCTTGCTGATGTACTGCATGTGCAGCACACGATACGAGCAGCTTGAATAATTGACGACTGAGATCTCTGAACCTCCTCTTGTGGGACCGCAACTGCTTAACTGATAACTGATTCTCCAAAAACAGCTCGTACTCGGCTTGAAATTCCTGACCACCAATATCCAGTACTTGCTTGCATAATGAAACGTCGTAATGCCGCGGGGGAGAATAAGGTTCCACATGTTCAGGTCTCACCCTTACAATGTCTGCGCACCCACAGACCTCTTTTATTTTCCCAGCTATTGCATCCACAGCGGCGTTTGATGACGCGCATACCAGCAATCTTGTGTTTTGGATCTTGCTGATCAGTTCTCTGACCAGGTAAGCGGCTGTATACGTCTTTCCAGTTCCGGGTGGTCCTTGTATAATGGTGAATTTGCCATTCACAGCAGCACTTACCGACTCCTTTTGAGATTGGTTTAGGTCAGCATAGTCGGTTTCCTCTGTAGAAGCATCCAAACCATTGCTTCCTTCACGGTTTCCCAGCAACACTCCGATGGCACGATCTCGCTGTTCTTCCGGTTCTAAGGCCGCAAACTCGTTCAAGGCGTTGAAGTGTCGATCGAAGGAAGTTTGCATTGGATCTGGCATAACGACTACTTCCGTCAGATCCCGAAATTCGCCGACTGTATCTGTTCTACTATATTCATGTTCAGAGTCAGCACCATCCGTGTCGTTTTCGTCAGGTAGCTCCAACTCGACTCCACGTTGATACCATCGGCATGCTTGCTGATGACATAAGCCTTAAGAGTCTGATCCGCAAAATCAGGATGGATCAACAACAGGCGATCACCAAGTGATACCTCCGCCAATGGTAATTGAGCAAATTTCCTTGTCCAGTGTAAATCCCAGACCGATTGTACTAGCAATTGCGAATTCCACGCTTTACGAGAATTCTCAGCTTCCTCCATACTCAACAGTCTGGCATAGTGATCGGCTACCTTCGCTCGATTCACTGGCTGAGTAGCTTTAGGTTGCGATGTTTCTGCTTCGTTCTGGCCGCGGATCGAAGGGGATCGGGGTCTCAATCTGTAGTAGGCAGCCATAAGCTTATCGTCTGTCTCTGCCGGAAAGAGATTAGATAGAACACTTTGTAGATTTTCTACAGTTGCTTCCGTCGATCCAGTACCTACATTAAGGTAGCGACTGAAACACCCGGGGATCGTCACCCAGTCAGCGTGGTGGACGATATGTTTGAGGATAGCCAGATACAATCTGTTGGTGGCTAACCATTTATCGGGTCCTATCCCCTCAAACTGATAATCACCCAAACTTAGCTTAGCCACGTAGAACGATGGACTGTCCCGGCGTTTCTTAAAGAAGAGATGTTTGACCGAAGCAGCAAGTGTACCTGGCCCCTCCACGCCAAACCACGAAAGGTAACTGTTGCCTTCTTCCGCTGACAGAAAATCATTGAGAAGGGTTATCGGAGTAGTGTCCGTATTGGACGACGACTGATCGGTGCTTGAATTTGTTCGACTCGTTGACTTTGGCTGCAGACTTATCATATTGATAGACCGGTTACCCTGATTGCCACCCCGATGCCCCATGTGTGGGCCTCGGTTTCTGTTTTGGTTGGCTGATTGTCCTTCCTTATTGTTGTTAAGCGAGTAGCATTCATCTCAGGAATGACCAGCTTTTCTGCAGTGTGAGCAAAACTTTTGGCTTCTCTGGTTAGCTCCTCCACGAAACGACGGCCCGGGCCGTCGACCACGACCACGGCGGTATGCACTACCATGATAGAGGGCGTCTTCAAGTCGAGCTATTCTATCATTAAGCGCCTGATTTGTGGCAGATGCGGAGTCACCAGATGTCCTTCTGTCTTGGACTAACGCGACGTCTTTAGGCTTATCCGAGTCATCGTTTAATGCAGACGCTGTGTTGAAACTGGGTTTGGTCATCTGGGTTGGTTTTAAACCGGACGACGATCCAGGAAGATCCTTACCAAAGGCCGTTGCTTTCATAGCTTCATCATAGACCTGCTTTTCATTAAAGATCTTTTCTGCCATATGAACCGTCTCCTTATACGTAGTTGGTTCCCGCCTCATGGTATCCCACATAAGCCAAGGCTCCAGACCATGCAAAAAACAACGACGAACCTGCGAGTTCAAGATGTCATCAGTCAATTTACCAAAAGCACTTTTAGCTAATTCTAAAAGTTCATGGCTGAATTGCACAATACTTTCAGCAGGTTTCTGCTTTCGAGTGCTCAAGAGAAGAGCATACATATCTGTATTGTGCAATTGGTATTGTTCGGCCATTTGTTCGACCAGCAACGTATAGTTGGTTTTGACCTTTATGTCAAAACTTTCATACGTTGCCAGTGCCGGATCTTCGAGAAATCCGACAAACTTCCTAGCTTTTTCCTCTTCGTTCCAATTACTGCTTAAAGCCTTTGCTTCAAACAGTCTACGCCATTTTTGAAATGTTAATGAACCAGGCTCGCCACTAAAACTAGGCATTTTAGTTTTGTCCGTTGCAGCTGTAAGATAAATCAACCCATACTTTGCTGACTGATTAAGATGTGTAGCATATGCTTACCATTTTTAGAAACAACCTTCAGTTTCCTAACCAATATCACTCCTGTTACACACAAAATTCGATTCAAAACGCAGTAGCGCTACAGGAATCCAAATCTGAATGCACTGAACAGGACAAAGAATCAAGGTATATTCGAGTAGGAATATACCAAAACAAGCCGAATTTCAATCAAGGTATTCGAGAAAGAATACCGCAAATGGAACCTCCAATTACTTTATAGTATAGTCTGCACTATACTGAGCTGTAAGGTATACAAAGACAGGTTTACTTGCTAACACTCATAACAGCAGACTGATCACAAGATTGAAAAGGCACAGTCTGATACCCTTGAATTTATGCAAATTAGGTCTTTGGCACATATTGGCAATAAGTCAACTATTTAGCTGTAACACATGCTTAAGCTATTTGCGCACTTTAAATAGCTAACAATTTTGTTTTTACAATTTTACATTTACATACCCACGACTTCTTCACAGTCCTAAAGGGCGTTGATTATCCTTTATTGTTGCTTGAGATAATAACAAAAGTAGCTGACAGCAATAAATGTATACATATGCTCTTTTATCTAATCTATAGCCGTTGTGTCAGCAACTGGGATATTAATTAAATTGCAGATTTTAATTAAATTAAACCACTTAAACATTTTCAACCTGTCTACAATCCATTATTCCAATCGTTATGTAATTTTTAAACTTAAGCTTGCGTGATTTAGGGAGAGTCCTTGATCGTGGCCATTGGCGGTGCGTCTTCGTCATCTGTAGAAAGCGTGTCCTTATCCGAAAACATGTGACAACAATGCCTTCAATGAATAATATGCAAAGAATGGCAGCCGTTGCCTGTGACGATAGAAAGATTTATGTTTTCGGAGGGACTTATCATAACAGTTACCTAGGTATTTCTGGATTACTTCCCAAATAAAGAAGGTTTTTGTTCCTGCAGCAGCAGGAATGTATAAGATCAGTTTTCTCCATGCTTAGCATGTGTTTTCTCTATTTCGTCGGGGAGAAGTCCTATCTTCAACACAGGGCTTGTATAGGGCACTTTTTTGCAGAAGTTCAATTATGCAAATTAGGCTAGCACCTATATAAGCGGCAAAATTTTCAGTCTTATCGCAGTAGTCAACTGCCAGCAACCTGAACGGTTGCATATTTTTGGGTGCGTAAGTGTAGCTTGGGAGCTTTACATAGTTATATTAAGGATTCATTAAAGTTAAGACCTTGAGCTCATCTTTAATGACTCACTCGTCTATATTATGACACCAAACATTTTGGATCTTGTATATTTTTTCACTGCTGGACCGACAGATCCTGCTAATGTATGAACCCAAGCTTGAAAAAAATTGGCCTATAATTAAGGTAGGCCTTTCAGATCATCTACTTCTGAATTGAAGTATAACAATGTTACAGAGCTTATCAGTACAGTATGCTAGTATCCGACCATTGCTGTTCTGCTGAGTTGTCAGCAAAACCATTCTGAAGACTATTACAACAAACTCAGTAGTCTCGTTCGCTTTATAGACTTTAGTATAAAACAATTAAACAATTAGGGATGATTTTTGTGCATTTTCTACTGAAACTATTAAAGATCCATTAAGGAATATTGCCCCTTTTGCGGTCAACTTGTTTTCTTAAAGTGCGTCTCTCTTAAGGCGGTGACTCGGAGAAATCAACTTTGAACCGTTATTGTTCATTCATTACTTGAAATTAAGAAGCCATTTTCTATCAAAATGCCGCTTAACCTTTTCTCTTTCCAACGAATTCAGTGAAAACTAACTTTATTTCATGAAAATTATTTTGTTGCATTTTCGAAGTAATTTAATTTTCCAAATTTCTCGCAGACTAATCTAATTTCTTTCGTGAGGCATCGGCTACATCATTTCGATCTCACTGTCAAATACCTGGGGTACCTTTTTTAATTATCATGAAATCGCTCTTCGTTATGAAAAAAATTATCTAAAGTGTATGCACAACCTGGATTTTGCCTACTTTTCCCAACTTTGGCAAGAGACCACATTAGCTAGAAAGTAGCAGTAGGAGCAATCAAAAAGAGATATTTTTGTGTGAAACAAGTCTACTACAGCTAAGCTCTTATTTAAGTTAAAAGAAAGAATCTTTCGAAATTTCAAATTTCGAAATCTTTCGAAGTTTATTTATTTCTTTCACAATAATACTTCTTTCACTCTTGTTTCAAAATACACTCATTAAAGCAAAGGTCAAAGCTTGATTGACAGCTAGCACATTTAAGCAGAAGCTTTATGTGCAACAAGCGCACACAGGGAGGGAAGGCAGGATTAAATTACACTTGACCTTTACGTTTAGTTTCTTTCTTCCTTCTTTCTTTTGAAAGAATCTTTCTTTCTTCCACAAGAATCTTTCTTTCAAAATTTATTTTCTTTAAACTTAAATAAGAGCGTAGCTGTAAGTGGCAACCCTGTAGCTTACACTGTAAATGCTCCACATTCGCTTAAAAAATTTGATCATGTTTTTGCGAAAACTACGTTTTTGTAATAGTAGCGCACGGGGTGCCAATTGGAAGATTATCATGCCATGGATAATAGGCGTCCACGAGACCTTCAAATCGACACCCTTTAGTTTAATTTTACCGCTTGCATATATAGTCTAAGAAAATGGACTATTTGGTGTCAAAAAATTACAAATTTTCAACACCAAAATAAGCAAGTCGGTTACATATCACAATAGAGAAGAGCTAGAAAGTTGCTTCAGAAAGCAAAAATGTGGAGCCCAAAGATGTCTTGAGAATGAGTACAGTAATGACCATGCAGATGCTGCTGAATTGTCAATCGGCAGAAACTGCCGTGTATGGACATTTAGAATTTTTGAAGTGGGATAAAGCGGAGGGTGTTAGACAGGGAAAGGAACTTATTTTGGAAAGTTTCTTTCAAATCTAATCTTGATTTGTGCCGTCCAGAAATGAAACCGGGTCACTATTTGCTGACCCGGTGACCCGGTAGTTTTGAAAATTCAGGCGTACGCTTGAAAAAATTAAAAATAGTTATACTGGCGTGCGGTAAGTCTTTTTTATCTTTTAGGACATTTTTGGCTTCTAAAATAAGAATTTGGGTAAGATTTTATGTTTTCCTTAAGGTAACATTGGAAAGTAAATATAATACATAAGTAAGCCGAAAAATTCAAGATTTGCACGATTTCGCACTTAATGTGAAGTAAACTACAACTTGTTGAATTAAACAAATTGGAACAAAATACTTCGCCAAAGTCTGATTATATCCATAGAGCTTAACATTAGCACGTTTGTTTTTTATTATTATATACTTTTGTAAAATATTTTATTTAGTTATATGGTTGAGGGTTTCACTCATCGGAGATTCTTTGGAATTATTCTTGCTTATCGCTAGAATTCAGACAATATATTCTATAAATGAAATCAAACCATAATTAATGATTTCATAAAGATAGTAAGCAATAATAACTAGAAAAAATGCAAAGCAAAACTCAGAATCTGTGGACATTGTTTGCTGAGATTTTCCTTCTTACCGAGATTTGAAAAGCACAGTCTGACCCCCATCCCTCCAAAAATGATAGCAACGGCGAAAAGTCACTTACAGGAGACGGAGCATAGAAAATTTTAGATTTTAAAATAAAGATTTCAGACTCTCACGGTTCATGTCCTAATTTTCATTTCTAGTTAAGATTCAACGCAATCATAGTTTCAGCCTAGATCTAATTAAAGAATGAAAGAAAGTTACAAAGCTTGACAGGACATTACCAATATTATGAGGACACTACAGCGACAAGCATTTAAAAACTACATGATTAAGATAAAAATATTCCTATTGCTAGTTTTTGAGTAATTATTGAAGTTTTAACGTGGTAAAAACTGGTAACAATTCTGAAAAATATGCGTTACAGCAAAATATTTGCCCAATCAAAAATACCGGGTCAAGACCGGGTCAGAGTTCCTGACCCGGTGACCCGGTGACCCGGTTTCATCTCTGGTGCCGTCAGCCAACATTGTATATGTGCCCAAAAGAAATCACCAACTTAAAAGCCTTTTAACAGTCAAAATATTTCTGTGTGCACTTCTCTGCTTAAAATTCAAACTGAGCTGACGATTTACAACATGGTGAAGTGCAAAGAACTACGATTGCCAATTTTTTTTGGCTTTTATTCAGTAATTCGCTGGTGGAACTGTGTAGACAGGCTCAATGGACTACTCGCTTTCATGAAGCAAAAACCTGTTGACACACTAATCTTTGCTTGCTATCCTTTATCGATTGCTAAACGTTAAGTTCACAGGTATTGAGTTAGACGGTAAAACCAACTCATAGATACTACTACACTCGTTGTTGTGATTAAATTGGAGCCCCATTGGAGTGAACAGCTTTTATGTCTACGTACAACATATTGTGGCAGAAGTAAACTTATTCTAGTGGTCTTCGTAGGCTATATTCAAAACATGACGGTACTGTATGTGTTGGTTTGCTTCGAACGCCAAATCCTGCATTAAACAGATATGTTTGTAAAATAAGCACGAACGCCTATTAGGGTGATACATAACAACATTAAGTCACCCGATGCTTTGATTTTATACTTCGGGCGAAACGTTGCTTCAATCCGAGCTTGACTTATTCCATTTTAAGGGTCTGCGAAACCACTTTTCTATTAGGTGTTTGCAAATTATGTTTTCCCATTCGAGCATATATTAGTTTGAGTTTGCATTTTTTCGACTACAGGAAATCTTGATTCCGTAATACTTCAAGCAACTGTTGTTTAGGTATGTGATTTCGAAGGGATCACTTGGAGTAACAAATCTCTTCCTTACAAAGTTAAGCCCCAGTCTGCAGTTTATCGAGATGGGATGATCTGCATAATCTGATTTCGTCAGACATTGTCTTACAATATTAAGACTGATGAATGGTCGGTTCTTGCTGACTCTCAGCTGTCTTTCGAGGCTTACTCAGGAGTTGTCGGCGATGATATTCTTACATGCGGTAAAGGTTTGATCATTTTATAATGTGGGCGAATTTTAGAGTGCATTGCTAGCACCAGTTTCAGCGAAAGATGTAAACTCAAAGGTTTCAAGTTTGTCGACTTGCTTCTTTAGAAACAACAATTACACTCTGTAGCTATATAAACCTAAAGTGTAGCCTTTTTCAGTCAGTACGATCCGTACTAGAACATGCAACTATAACCAGTTATAGCCAACTATGCGAGATGCAGAAAATACAGCATTAACTCACGATCAGTGGAAAAGAATTCCGGCAATGAAAACAGCATATAGCAGACCAAGTAGAACAGCATTGAACGGGTCTAATCTATTCAGTCGGTGACTTGGATAATCACGATTGATTTAATTTAATTTAATTTAATTTAATTTAATTTAATTTAATTTAGTGATTGAATTTATTAACCATAATTTCACATCCGGTGCGGAAGCATATAACCCCTAGAACCCAAACCTGTATACCCATTCAGTCATTTCCGCAGCCTCGTGCCTTCCATGCACTTGTACCAGTTGACGGAAAAATCTATGCCATAGCTGGCCGCTTGGAGAGTGACATCACAAATAGTGTGGTAATCTGCGATCCTGAGACAGACAGTTGGAGTGAAGGACCGAAGCTCAACACTGGTCGAGAATACCTTTCAGCAGCTGTTTGCCAGCCATAGCCAAAAGGAAAATGAAAACACTTTATAAGCCAAGCCAAGGAATCAGAATTTTAGCCAGGCATTTCGTGTGTCGCTTGCCTCTAACACAGACAGTGTTCGTGTGTCGCTTTTCCTCTCTGTTTTGTTTGAATTTGTCGTTAGCTTTCGTGTGTCGCTTTTTTCAAAACGGCTAACCCCGCATAACGCTGTTTTGTTTTTAATCCATTCCTCAAGTGCGCTTTCTCCCTCTGTTTTGTCTGAATTTGTCGTTAGCTTTCGTGTGTCGCTTTTTTCAAAACGGCTATCCCGCATGTCGCTGTTTTGATTTTCTTTTTGGGAGATTTATACTTTGGAAATGCAATAAAGTGATATACAAGCAATGCATGCGATAAAGGCATTATTTATTTTTCTGTTTTAGTAAATCTAAAAACTGCCAAGTAAGCGACACTAGAGGCCTGCAAGGGCCGAATTTTTGCGGCCCGGCCCGGCCCGGCCCGTGAGAAATTTTTCTCGGCCCGCCCGGCCCGGCCCGTCAACTGCTTCGGCCCGGCCCGGCCCGGCCCGTCAGATGCTTCGGCTCGGCCCGGCCCGGCCCGTCAAAATTTTCGGCCCGTCGGAGCCGCGAAATTTTTTTGTCCCAAAATTCAAAATTACGTAAATATTTTTCTTGTGCTTGTTTTTCCAACCAGAATCTCTGTTTTTCAGTGATTTTTCTAGGAAAAGTGTGTTTTTCCTAAAAATGATTTTCGAGTTTTTAATGGTTTTTAGTTTTAAGTTGTTCGTTCGTAGTTTTAAGGACACAATTTTTGTCGTTCTACATACAAATGAAAGCAAATAGATACTGACTTGTATTGACAATTTGTATGACTGGAGCGTTAGAAAAACAAAAACATTTAAAATTTCCTAAAAGGTTACAGTGGCAGCATTTAAATATTGTACTTTTATTAAACCTTTTATTATAATCAGTCGAGAATTAAACGAATTATAATTAGAGATAAAGAACTTTAGAAAGATGCAAATGCGCAGAAGGATCAATTTCAAAGAATAGTAAATCTTTGCTTCAGAAATCCAAAACTTTGATTCTTTAAACAGTCTAAGAAAATAACATTCTAAGAAAATGTAAGGTTTTTTAAAAAAACATTGCGAACACATTAAAACCAAATCAAAAATACTTACACTGTTCCAAATACCGTATATTACCCTAATTCAAAGTTTTATATTTTTATGTAGTAAGCGCTAAACTGACTTAGATGAATTGAGGATTTGACATTAATGATGAGACTGGCGACAAATGAAAATAAAATGCTGAAGTTAACTGCGGAAAACCAGGGTTACTGTGAACGAAATATATTTCGGAAACACTAAACGAAACCTTTTAAGCTAAAATATGACTTACTGTTTTACAATTAAATCATTCAAAAAACTGGTGGCGGGCCGGACTGTCGGCCCGCGGCCCGGCCCGGCCCGTGAGCTTCGGCCCGCGGCCCGGCCCGGCCCGTGGACTTTGGCCGTCGGCCCGCCCGGCCCGGCCCGCGGGCCGTAATGCAGGCCTCTAAGCGACACACAAGAAGGAAAGCAAAAAGGAAAATTGGAGAAAATAAAACTAAATAATTAACTAATTAAGTCGAAACCTTAACAGAAAAGCCCAAGTAACGAAAATCAAACAAAAGATCCGATCCAGTACTTCCAAACTTAGCATTCATTCATAGGCCCCTTTTTGCTGCCTGTCCTCAGAGCCGGAATGGCCGAGTGGTTACGCGCGATCTGTGGCCGAGCGATCTGTGAAGTCACAAGATTTGCTGTGCTTAGTTGAATAATAAAGTTATTATTGAATTGCTGTCTGTGAACTTTAGCTAATAACAGTTGAGCATATGAACTACACTGCGACCATTTACTGATTAGTGAAGTTTCACAGACAGCAACGCTTCGAATTCGAAAGAATATTCCTAGTTTATAGCAGAAATTTACGTTAACAATAACAAATCCGTCATGGCCGAGTGGTTAACTGACATGGGCTTTTAAGCATAAGTTCTTAGAGGTGTGAGTCCGAATCTCAGTGGCGGTGAAACTTTTTCTATTGAAATTACGGAATTAAACAAATTAAACAAATTAATTAATTAAACAGCAAGTCAGGGGAAGAATTGAGGCGAAAACAAAAAATCCAACTGACACTGATACTTCAGAAGACTTGTTTAATAAAATAAAGTTTGGGCTACCGTAACGCAATCGACATAATTTTTCCATTCCATTCTTCTTGCTAACTCTTTTTCAGACAGCTTGATCAATTACAGTCTGGAGAGCCTTTAGACTTTCCACTTTTTGTTAATGTGTGCTGAGTCATTTATCCATTAAGATGCCTTATCTTCAGCACAACGCTTCCAACTATAGGGTAACCTTGGTGTATAGTTCTGGAGACTAACCAACTAACTTAACATCTTAATATTTTGGTTTTACTGTAAAACATTTAAGTAAAAGTAAAACAAATAAAATATATTGTTGCTATATGAGCTACACTGCGACCATTTATTGTTTAGTGAGATTTCCCATCAGCAATGCTTGCAATTGTAGGATGACCTTGTAGCAGAGCTTTACATTAACAATAACAGAACCGTAGGAGCCCGCGACCTCGAGTCCCGCCAGGGGCCAATTTTTCGGGTTCTTGGTGGTGTGCAACCTTTGTTCACTCTTTAATGAGGTTGAATTTTTTCACCAAATACTTTTACATACATGAATCTATTTGCGAGAAACAATAAGTCAGGGGAAGATTTCAGGCAAAACTAAAATATCCGACTAACACTTATGATGGGGAGTTTCTTCAATGGATCATCCCATTAGTGTACAGACAATATTGATTGCTGCAAGAAATTGCTATGCATTTGCTTTGGAAATGCCCATTTTTGGTAGAAAGAAACGTATAGACATTTGCTTAGGATATGCCCCCTTTCCTGTATAAATTTGATGTTTATTGTCGGTTTACGTTTTTGATCTCAAGATTACAAATAACGCCTGAAATACTGAAAAGTTTAGGTCTTGCATGGAATTGAACTCAGGATTATGGGATTATAAGGCAACAGATTTAACACCTACGCCACGAGAGCTTATAAACAAATCTGTCTTAATTTATCTTGAAGGATCTCTATTAAACATTGATGTTTACTTACGGAATGTGCTTCTTTGAATGTATGCACTATTGTTTTGCTTGTTGTATGTCTTTTCTGTTTTAGCAAATTTTAAATTGCCTAAAGTGTTTAATTCCGTAATTTCAATAAGAATTCCTCTAAGAACTTATGCTTAAAAGCCCATGTCAGTTAACCACTCGGCCATGACGGATCTGTTATTGTTAATGTAAATTTCTGCTATAAACTAGGAATATTCTTTCGACTTCGAAGCGTTGCTGTATGTGAAACTTCACTAATCAGTAAATGGTCGCAGTGTAGTTCATATGATCAACTGTTATTAGCTAAAGTTCACAGAGAGCAATTCAATAATAACTTTATTATTCAACTAAGTACAGCTCATTACAAAGAAACATATTCCGTAGGTAAGCATCAATGTTTAATAGAGATCTTTCAAGAAAAATTAAGAAAAATTTGTTTACAAGCTCTCGTGGCATAGGTGTTAAGTCTGTCGCCTTATAATCCCATTATCCTGAGTTCAATTCCATGCAACACCTAAACTTTTCAATCGGATTTTTGTAATATTTAAGGCGTTATTTGTAATCTTGAGATCAAAAACGTAAACTGACAATAAACATCAAATTTATACGGGAAAGGGGGCATATCCTAAGCAAACGTCTATACGTTTCTTTCTACCAAAAATGGGCATTTCCAAAGCAAATGCATAGCCATTTCTTGCAGTAATCAATATTGTCTGTAGCCTAATGGAATGATTCACTGAAAAAAGCCCCCATCATAAGTGTTGGTTCGGCTAGGGGTCGACTCCAGGAATGCCTAATCTTTTCATATTCGAATTTTCACAGTTTAAGGAATCCCTGCAAATCTTGATAGCAAAAGAAACAACTGATAAGGCCACCAACACAAGAAAAATTAAATGAAAAAAAGACCATATCCACAGCAAATGTTTACACATTTCTTGGAAAAATCGATCAATATCTACAAACAGTGGGACCATGGAACATTAAAAAGCCCCCTAGCCCCCAGCACAGAAAAATAGGAATGAATTTTAGCTGAATTAAGAATGAAACCATGTATTTTATATAAATTTTTTCTAGTATCAAGTAAACATTTAGAATCTCTGCACAGTTTCTTCTGGGTTGGATGACAAAAGTAAAACTCTGGTCTGGTAGCAATTAGACACATTTCATGAAAGTCTTACCAACACCACATAATTCTGCATTTCTTCAAATGATTTAAATAGAAAATTTAATCAAATTAATTTAATTGTGATTAAGGATTAATTGTGGAATTGTTTCCCTCAATACTTTTTGATTAGTTATCCAGATTTGGGCTAATTAAGACTAATAGGGCTTTGGTGGCTCAATTTCGCGAAATTGATGGAGGTCGGGGTGTTCCCGGAGTATTTGGCTGCGTTGATGGTACCCATATCAACATTATTAGGCCTACGCAATTTGAGCATGAGTTTGTCAATAAGCACGGGAACCATTCGCTTAATGCTATGTTAGTATGTGGGCCCGACCAAAAATTTTATTATGTTTCTGCGAAATGGCCTGGGTCAGTTTCAGATGCAAGAGTTTTTCGTAATAGTACCCTGAACCAACGCCTTTCTAGTGGGTGGAAACCGGTACCAAACGGTGTACTTTTGGGGGATTCCGGCTATCCAAACTTAGGGTTTTTGATTACTTCACTGCTGAACCCGGGAACGCCTCAGCAGCAACGATTTAATCGAGCGCATAAGAAGGTCCGCCGGCATATCGAGTGAGCAATTGGCGTAATGAAGCAGCACTTTCGCTGCTTGTTAGGTACAATGCACCTGGAATCAGTGAAGGCTGCCAACGTCATTCGCTGAGCTCTTGTTTTGCACAATTTGCTTTTGAATGATGGTGATGTCAGGGACGCCGAAAATTTGGACGGGTTGGAAGGGGATCCCAATTTGGAAGCAGAAGCGGAAGATGTGGAAAACGTGGAGGAAGGAACTCATAGAAGAAATCAGCCAATAACTTTATTTTATGCATCTGTCAAACTAACTAAGGTACACCATGTTGATCGAATATATAGAATTCGTTTTTTTTCTATACATAACGCAATAAATCTGTGCAGAAGCGTTTATAAAAATGTGTTAAATCTGTGCAAACTTATTAATTTCCAAAAAGTTTCTGCACAGAATAGGACATAAATCTGTGCACAATTTCTTTCTTTGGACAGGGCTATTGCACAGAGTCTGTGCATAAATTGAAATAATGATTAAAAAGGTGTACAGAACCTGCACAGATTTATGTTAAACAATAAAGAGGAGGATCTTAAAGTTTGAATGGTTTTGTTTCGATTGTGTATAGACTTTGCATAGACTGTTGTTACAGAAAATACTACTGGATTTAAATATGATGGCATTAAAGAACTGCGTATGATTGATTTGCGCAAATTCTGCATAAAGCCGTCCGAACGATTGCTTGAATAGTTCGTACATAGACTGACAAATTTCTTTCTTATTTTAGATTACAAGCCACATTTGTATTTGTCAACACTTATTTGATGACGTAATCATGACAAAGAAGCTAAAGCTGTTCCGTTTCCTAATGTCATGTCTAAACTTACCCTATTACCGAGCCTAACTGGCTTTTTATAGCGCTTTTGCCATTGGCAAAAGCCTCAAAAAGTTTGCCCAGCATAATATATGAAGGCAGTGTTGTCGACGAAACTGACTGCTTACAGTCTTACTGTCTTAGATTGGACTTCAAATTTAACTGTAGCATTTACCAGGAAGGTTTCATGACTGCAAAAGCATTTCGCTCGGATCACTTGTCTAGCTTAGGCTACCTTTAAATGTCATGTCTAAACCTAACCTACCCTATTTCCGAGTCTACTGGCTTTTTATAGCGCTTTTGCCATTGGCAAAAGCCTCAAAAAGGTTGCCCAGCATTTATATGAAGGCAGTGTTGTCGACGAAACTGACTGCTTACAGTCTTAGATTGGACTTCAAATAGCATTTACCAGGAAGGTTTCATGACTGCAAAAGCATTTCGCTCGCATCACTTGTCTAGCTTAGGCTACCTTTAAATGTCATGTCTAAACCTAACCTACCCTATTTCCGAGTCTAACTGGCTTTTTATAGCGCTTTTGCCATTGGCAAAAGCCTCAAAAAGTTTGCCCAGCATAATATATGAAGGCAGTGTTGTCGACGAAACTGACTGCTTACAGTCTTACTGTCTTAGATTGGACTTCAAATTTAACTGTAGCATTTACCAGGAAGGTTTCATGACTGCAAAAGCATTTCGCTCGGATCACTTGTCTAGCTTAGGCTACCTTTAAATGTCATGTCTAAACCTAACCTACCCTATTTCCGAGTCTACTGGCTTTTTATAGCGCTTTTGCCATTGGCAAAAGCCTCAAAAAGGTTGCCCAGCATTTATATGAAGGCAGTGTTGTCGACGAAACTGACTGCTTATAGTCTTAGATTGGACTTCAAATAGCATTTACCAGGAAGGTTTCATGACTGCAAAAGCATTTCGCTCGCATCACTTGTCTAGCTTAGGCTACCTTTAAATGTCATGTCTAAACCTAACCTACCCTATTTCCGAGTCTAACTGGCTTTTTATAGCGCTTTTGCCATTGGCAAAAGCCTCAAAAAGTTTGCCCAGCATAATATATGAAGGCAGTGTTGTCGACGAAACTGACTGCTTACAGTCTTACTGTCTTAGATTGGACTTCAAATTTAACTGTAGCATTTACCAGGAAGGTTTCATGACTGCAAAAGCATTTCGCTCGGATCACTTGTCTAGCTTAGGCTACCTTTAAATGTCATGTCTAAACCTAACCTACCCTATTTCCGAGTCTACTGGCTTTTTATATCGCTTTTTCCAATTGCAAAAGCTGAAAAATGGTTGCCCCGCTTTTATATGAAGGCAGTGTTGTCGACGAAACTGACTGCTTACAGTCTTAGATTGGACTTCAAATAGCATTTACCAGGAAGGTTTCATGACTGCAAAAGCATTTCGCTCGCATCACTTGTCTAGCTTAGGCTACCTTTAAATGTCATGTCTAAACCTAAACCTACCCTATTTCCGAGTCTAACTGGCTTTTTATAGCGCTTTTGCCATTGGCAAAAGCCTCAAAAAGTTTGCCCAGCATAATATATGAAGGCAGTGTTGTCGACGAAACTGACTGCATACAGTCTTACTGTCTTAGATTGGACTTCAAATTTAACTGTAGCATTTACCAGGAAGGTTTCATGACTGACTTGACTTGACTTTAAAGCCTACCGGAACAGGAGCCGGCGGCTGGTAGGCGGGCGAAAGTCGTCGGCCGGCGGCCGGCATAGGTTGGCCAGCCTCAAATACTACTCAACTACTACTCAACACTCAGTCAGTTTTGTTCATCCTTATCCGGATAACCTAGGTTAACCTCGCTAAAAACCTCGTTAACCTCGTTAAAATATAACCTCGCTATGCACTCGGTCAGATCTCCGTTCCCTACAACCTACGCTACCAGCACACATTTTTAATTTGTTCACACAAAGAAGGCTGTGATTTGTGGTGCATCTGATACGGGACAAGTGCTGCAAACACAGCAGACAACAAAAAGCAAATACAAAAATGCAAAACCAACCAAGCACCGGAATAATACAGAAAAGCGGCAAACATTTGACAAATCGGACAATTCATGCTATTCATTCAATATACTTCATGCTACTTAATATTCCTCCACATTCTAAACAATCACCACTCAGTGACAGGCCGTTATGCATAGTACAGCACCTCAGAGCAGTAGCTGTCGTGCTACATGCTCTTTGACGCCGACTGATTTGTATCGGCTCCCTCTATAACAGACTATGCTATCATCAGTACATTTCTAAATTTGTGCAGGTGCGTGTACAAATATGCCTACACAAGAACTGCAGAATTAGGTCAATATAGTCAAACAACTGAAACAGTATATTCTATATACAACTAATATTGCAAATACCACAAAAGGAACATTATTAAACCTATACTCATATATGCAACTTCGGTAATATACGTATATATTTTATGCATGGTTTCATAGCCAATTCAGTTCGACCGTAGGTAATCAATTTTCAGTATTAAAACTGTTTGTCTACTTGTCCATGGTCCCGGGTCAGCCACAAAGTGCCGGAGCATTACATCAACAGATGGACAACCCTCTTCCTTGACGAGGCCCTTTATTCTGGGTTCAGAACGATTGTTCATTGTCCCAGGTCAACTGCTAGTGGACTTCTTGAGCAAGTGGACTGTTCGCAGATCAGAGACCAAACCCGGCTAGGCCGGCGCCCCCGAACTACCGTTTCGTTGCTCAAGTGCCATGCAGTGGAAGACTATCTAGATCCACTCTTCCCCGTCAAAGCCCTCAATTCCGGGTTCAAGACGTCGCAGACAATTGGTTCAAATTTTGACTCAACGGAAAATAGTTGAATTTAAGCAATGAATTTCCACTACAAAACATCCAATACATAGACATTCTAATAGCAAACTTAGTTATGAACAGCAACAACAAGAAATGAGAAAGAATACAGTGAAGTCGTAAACATGACCAAGTAGATACATCAGTCCAAAAATGCTAATAAAAGAATGCTAATGAAGTCGCAACCTAATCCACAATTCGAACTATTCTAAGAGCAGTCTATAATATACTTCATGCTACTTAATATTCCTCCACATTCTAAACAATCACCACTCAGTGACAGGCCGTTATGCATAGTACAGCACCTCAGAGCAGTAGCTGTCGTGCTACATGCTCTTTGACGCCGACTGATTTGTATCGGCTCCCTTTATAACAGACTATGCTATCATCAGTACATTTCTAAATTTGTGCAGGTGCGTGTACAAATATGCCTACACAAGAACTGCAGAATTAGGTCAATATAGTCAAACAACTGAAACAGTATATTCTATATACAACTAATATTGCAAATACCACAAAAGGAACATTATTAAACCTATACTCATATATGCAACTTCGGTAATATACGTATATATTTTATGCATGGTTTCATAGCCAATTCAGTTCGACCGTAGGTAATCAATTTTCAGTATTAAAACTGTTTGTCTACTTGTCCATGGTCCCGGGTCAGCCACAAAGTGCCGGAGCATTACATCAACAGATGGACAACCCTCTTCCTTGACGAGGCCCTTTATTCTGGGTTCAGAACGATTGTTCATTGTCCCAGGTCAACTGCTAGTGGACTTCTTGAGCAAGTGGACTGTTCGCAGATCAGAGACCAAACCCGGCTAGGCCGGCGCCCCCGAACTACCGTTTCGTTGCTCAAGTGCCATGCAGTGGAAGACTATCTAGATCCACTCTTCCCCGTCAAAGCCCTCAATTCCGGGTTCAAGACGTCGCAGACAATTGGTTCAAATTTTGACTCAACGGAAAATAGTTGAATTTAAGCAATGAATTTCCACTACAAAACATCCAATACATAGACATTCTAATAGCAAACTTAGTTATGAACAGCAACAACAAGAAATGAGAAAGAATACAGTGAAGTCGTAAACATGACCAAGTAGATACATCAGTCCAAAAATGCTAATAAAAGAATGCTAATGAAGTCGCAACCTAATCCACAATTCGAACTATTCTAAGAGCAGTCTATAATATACTTCATGCTACTTAATATTCCTCCACATTCTAAACAATCACCAATCAGTGACAGGCCGTTATGCATAGTACAGCACCTCAGAGCAGTAGCTGTCGTGCTACATGCTCATTGACGCCGACTGATTTGTATCGGCTCCCTCTATATAACAGACTATGCTATCATCAGTACATTTCTAAATTTGTGCAGGTGCGTGTACAAATATGCCTACACAAGAACTGCAGAATTAGGTCAATATAGTCAAACTGAAACAATATATTCTATATACAACTAATATTGCAAATACCACAAAAGGAACATTATTAAACCTAACTCATATGTGCAACTTCGGTAATATACGTATATATTTTATGCATGGTTTCATTGCCAATTCAGTTCGACCGTAGGTAATCAATTTTCAGTATTAAAACTGTTTGTCTACTTGTCCATGGTCCCGGGTCAGCCACAAAGTGCCGGAGCATTACATCAACAGATGGACAACCCTCTTCCTTGACGAGGCCCTTTATTCTGGGTTCAGAACGATTGTTCATTGTCCCAGGTCAACTGCTAGTGGACTTCTTGAGCAAGTGGACTGTTCGCAGATCAGAGACCAAACCCGGCTAGGCCGGCGCCCCCGAACTACCGTTTCGTTGCTCAAGTGCCATGCAGTGGAAGACTATCTAGATCCACTCTTCCCCGTCAAAGCCCTCAATTCCGGGTTCAAGACGTCGCAGACAATTGGTTCAAATTTTGACTCAATGGAAAATAGTCGAATTAATAGCACAGCACCTCAGAGCAGTAGCTGTCGTGCTACATGCTCTTTGATGCCGACTGATTTGTATCGGCTCCCCTATGTATGCCCCCTATGCTATCATCAGTACATTTTTAAATTTGCGCATGTGCGTGTACGTGTAAATATGCCGACACAAGAAATGTAGAAACAAAGCAAATCCAAACCAGAATCGAATTAATAAATTGTACGCACAAACATATAAGCAATAGTAAAAGCATTAAACATGAAGATACAGATACATTCATTTAAAAATGCAGTCCGTGTTTACTGCAGAGCACAAAAATACAGACTAATCCAAGGCAATCATAAATTTACAATTCGAACTGTAGTCTATTAAACTATTGCATACTACTTATTAGTCCACATTTTACCTAATCACCAGTCACGGACCGTATAGTACAGCACCTCAGAGCAGTAGCTGTCGTGCTACATGCCCTTTGATGCCGACTTATTTTTATCGACTCCATCTACACAACAGCCTATTATCACTAGATTTTCAGCACAGTACCAGTACATTATCAAGGATAGTGGCAGTAACAAAACAAATATTACAAAAGCAGTATGCATGAGTACATGTGTACCAGTATTCATCATTATCAAATATATCCAACAAAAACAAAAGCAAAAAGAATAATTGTTTGGAACAAGAACAACAGTGTGAGCAATCATATGACGACATAAACATCATAAAAAAACATTTTCAAAATTCTAGTAATAGTCGTTTGGGACAAGTTAGTACAGGGAGCCAGTTTGGACCCTTGATACTGGAAATCACAGTCTGATGCCCGCTTCAGAAGCTCCGAAACTGTAGCAGAAGAGAGGAAAAGTACAGCAACAGGTCGGGGTAGCCGTGCAGAGGGAAAAATAGTGCACGAGAGGATCAAAGTTTCATCAATTGGAAAGTCCAGCATCCTGCCGGCTGCGGAAAGAAATTCCAGGACCGCTGGCTTCAACAGTACGTCCGGATTCCTTCTCAGTTTGGTAATGACTAGAACATCTTTAAGGCCAACGTGTGTGGTATTCACGTCAAGAGCAGGAAAACAGCCAGAGTCCGGTTGACACGGGGACTGTACAATGTAATTGACTGGTGGTGAAGGGTCAGAATCGTCACCACAGGACGATCTGGATAATGAAGACGATAGCGTAATTGTACCCGCATCAGAGCCCGGTCCAGCGACTGCAGTCGGTTTAGGAGCAGGGGCAGGACCAGGAGATTGGGTGATCTGGTCAGAAGGACCAGCAGTTGAAGCAGGAGCTTGGGCGGGAGGGTCAGTCACTTCAGGATTAGGAGCTGAAGCTGCAGGTAGGGTGGTTGGGTCAGCCACTTCAGGACCAAGAGCTGAACCAGGAGCTTGGGCGGGAGGGTCAGCCACTTCAGGATTAGGAGCTGAAGCTGCAGGTAGGGTGGTTGGGTCAGCCACTTCAGGACCAAGAGCTGAACCAGGAGCTTGGGCGGGAGGGTCAGCCACTTCAGGATTAGGAGCTGAAGCTGCAGGTAGGGTGGTTGGGTCAGCCACTTCAGGACCAGTAGCTGATGCAGGAGCTTGGGTGGGAAGGTCAGCCACTTCAGGATCAGGAACTGAAGCTGCAGGTAGGGTTACCTGGTTAGAAGAACCAGAAGTGGAACCAGGTTGGGCGGACCCAGCGTGAACAGGACCGGCACCATTTCTGAGGATCCATTGCTCACAGTGACCGAACCACGCAGCCACCTTGGCTCCGTATGTAGAGAAGTAATTGGCCGTTTCCACCTCGAAATACTCATGGAATGGAATCCGCCTGTAAACAAAATGTTTGATCATAAGGTATGGCTGGCATGTTCTTACGTAATTGGCCGGTGAACTGCATAGCTTCCACAAAACAGTAGCTGACGAAAACAGGGGTCTTTATCTCCATTACCCCCCCACCACTCAAAATCCATTAAACTTGACCAAATGAGCTAAACTGTGGTATGGGTATGTTTTCGACCACGCTGAGTTCAAATATCGCAAAATTTTTCGATTTCGCGACAATAGATTTTTCGATTTCGCGAAAATAGATTTTTCGATTTCTAGGGGGGACCAAGGGAGACGGAAAACTTTTTTGCCTTCGATTTTGCCGACAAGATGTATATAGGGGTTTTCAGGGTCGTAGAACAAGAATCTGAAGTCCGTTTTTCGATTCAGCTTTCAGCTTTACATGTTTAAAGCTTTAAAGTTTTCAGCCAGCTTTCAGCTAGCTTCAAATCTTTAGCTTATACTGAGCTAACGAAAAGCTGAATCGAAAAACGGACATAAGATTCGTGTTATATGACCCTGACAACCCCTATGTATGTATATATATATATATATATATATATATATATATATATATGTATGTATATATGTATATATATATATATATATAATCTTTTCAACAAAATTGAAGACAAAAAATTTTAGGTTTCCCTTGGTCCCCTCTTTAGAAATCGAAAAAATCGAATTTCGCGAAATCGAAAAATTTTGCTATATTTGAACTCAGCGTGGTCGAAAACATACCCATACTATAAAATTTTAGCTCATTTGGCAAAGTTTTAAGGATTTTGAATGGTGAGGGGTAATCGAGAAAAGACACGAAAAGAGTAGCTGACGTGCGACATGTACTGACATGGTCTACAACTTAATGAAAGTATTCATTATTTACTGGATCTTTACCCCCATGTTTTTGTTCAGAATACAAAAATACTGCTGTTCACGTGCCACAAATTAGTAGAACCCCCAAGTTTTTGTTCAGAAAACAAAGAATATACTGCTGTTCACGCAGGGTATTTTTTACCGGGGTGCGGGGGGCCGAAATTGACCTCTCCCCGAAAATGCCCCCCCTAAAATCGACCCCTCGGGATTTTTGCTTCCCCCCCGAGATTTATTGGGGCCCAAATTTTTGCCAAAAATAGGCAAATTCTCAAAACTTTTTCGTAAAAATGGATATTTTTAGCTTAAATCCTGGCACTTTTGAGAACGTTTTGCCTTTCTCCCCCCCCCCTTAACGCCCCCGCCCCCCCGGAAGCCCCCCCCCCCGAAAAATCCCTAAAAAATACCCTGTTCACGTGCCACAAATTTAGTCAACACAAGTCTATACAATCAAGATTATTCCCAATAGATAACTTATGTTGACACATTCTGTCTATTGTGTCTCTGTATCTCGCTGAGATTTGATGCTAGTTTAATATCATAATTCCGTATTAATAATAAAATTAATACATACTTTTTTGGGATATTGTCAAATGATGTTGCTGGATTCTCCTCAAGCAATGCTTCGCTGGCAGAATTAACGGTGGCTGACATATTATGGTCCTGCGATCGAAGTGGCGAACTTTTCTGAAATGAACAAAAATACACACATAGAGTTGGTATGATCACAAAATTTTATTTTTCTGGCTAAAAAAGAAAGTTACATGATTTCTACTAAGCTTTCATGCTTAAAAATATAAGGGATGCGAGGCGGTGTTCAGTTCGGCTTGATACCTTATATAGTGAAAAACTATGATTGTGACGAGCATAGAGAACCCCCGAAAAGTGGGGTGGGGCATGCTTTACGAAAGTCACTCTGTCCGGTTGAAGCTGTTCAACCCCCATAAAAGTGAGAGGTTTCTCTATAAAACATATACGTAGGCTCGCATTTTTTAGGGTTTTGAAAGTGCCTTGCCTTGAGCCTAGGCAAGACCAAGGTATAAACACGAATTTGTAGTTTATTATTTCCAGCTCTCCCCTAACGTTACAAGCTGAATTGAAAAACAGATGAACCCTGAATTGAATACCCATCACAACCTAAGAGCGTTTAGTCAAGTTTGGTTGCGTAAAAGGCGAAACCAATACTCACCCGCACATACTTCGCTGGAGACTTGCCATAAAACTGAACACAGTCAATTGGCATTACCAATACTATTCAAATATTGGCAAATATTCAAACACAAGCTATACGAACTCCCTGTAACAATACAATAAACTGAGACTGTGACTGAAAGATTTTGACTGAGACTGTGACTGTAAGATGCAACAAGCCTCCAATTCCTGTTATCGTTTAGCTTGTATGTCAAATCAAAACATTAAAAACTAATTAATTATCTGCTGCTTTTAGCACTCAAAGTAGAAAACCAAAAATCGAAATAGAAAATCAAAATTCGAAGTCAAAGCTATATATATAAGATTGACTCACTTCAGGATTTTTCCAAGATTGAAGCCTAGTATATTGTTCGTGACACGCAACAGAAGTTGGGGAGACAATGACGAACTGGCAAAAAGTGTACTCGAAATGCAGATTTCGGCAGCTAAAAGATGGATTGTACAATTCCGCTTGTAAACTAAAAATAAAGCTTAGTATTTAAATAAACTTTACTCCCGACTTGGCTAATCACAGCTTTATAGTAGGCTATGTGTAGGGGAGGCTTCGTGGAGAAATGGGTGAAAGAAAGATTGGATTTTTGTATTTTCCAATGGTAGATGTTTAATACGTATACCTATTCTGTCACAAATAGGGGATCTTTTGCGATCCCCCAGCCCTAGCTTTTTTTGACCAATAACTTTGAAATTTTAGTGTGGGTGCATACTGGAGGCTAGGGATACAGGCTACATCGAATCAAAAAACCAAAAGCTAGGGCTAGGGGGAATTACACAAAAGATCCAAAATAGGTGGTAATCATGAGGGTGCGTGGAGCGCCCCTCATAATATGAGCTATATCATTGACGTAAACCAGATGGTTCGGAGCAAAAATAGTGCAAGTTCCCCTAAAAAATCCTGCGAAAACTTGAAGTAAAAATGATTATCTGTCTTGAAAATACTTGGGGAGGTTCGTATTATGAGGGACTTCTCACAGATGGTGAGAGGCTCGAATGAGGGAACGTCTAAAAAATTCCGGCGAGGCGAACCGAAGCGTTAACCTATGATTCTGATGCTCATGTAGAAATAGAGATAAAGATATACGCTATACGACAGCGCTTTTTATACGAATTGCGAATTGACCCCCCACCATCTCACCGCCCCTATATGAGAACGTGGTCAAAACGGGGGTCGTTCACTGCTTTGCATATTAATTACACATTGAAAGTTATAGCAGTCCAATTTGGGGAGGGGGTCTTTAAGCATGTATGTTTAACACTTGCATGTAGAAAACATGCTAAGCGAGACAGCGACCCTCGTTTGGGACTATGTACCCATATAGAGGCGGTGTCAGAGGGGGTTATTCCTGGGGTGTCAGCCGATAGCGCGCATAGTTTTGGCGTTCACTATATAGTGTACGGCTTGTCATACTATGCACTCTTCTGGGCTTATTCTAGGGGGGGGGGGTGGCCCCCCCCCCATAAACACCCTCCCCCCCCAAAAAAATCGCCCCCCCCCCAACATCGCCCCCCCCCCAAACTCGCCCCCCCCAAAAAGTGGATGCCCCTTTTGGTACCAAATTTTGCCCTGAAAAAATCGCTCAGAAGGCCAAATTTTCAAAAATTTTCCGGCTTCGCCGGAGATTTTTACTCAATTTTTGCCCTTTTCAACACTAAATCTGCTTATTTTTGCTATAAAAATCAACTTTTATAGTGTATGCCAGAAAAATAGCGCTATTTTTAGCATATTTTTCGAAACATTTTCGCCCCCCCCAAAAATTCCTTGCCCCTCGAACTTTTGGGCCCCCCCCAAGAAGCCCCCCCCCCCCAAGAAAAAATCCCTAGAATAAGCCCAGCTCTTGGTAAAGATCGAAATAAAATGTTATCCAGCGTTGGAAAAACAACGGCCAGTGGCTTTGGCCAACCATCAGCCAACGGCCATTGGCCGGCCATCGTCCAACGGCCAACGGCCAGCCAAGAATGCAAGCAAAGAAATATTATGATCCATAAAATAAACAATGTTCAAACCAAACACCGTATTCCAACGACTTTATAACGTTTATTGAATACATGTCCAGAACAAGATAAAAATGCAACAACAACATATTAAAAGTATAAAATGTATCAAAAATATAAAAAACGTATTCCAGACTGGTATAGCAGACAGGCATATTTCAGAACACCAAAGCAAAGAGATTATACTACCAGGGCCGGATCCAGGTGGGGGAGCCCCCCCCCCCGTCGCGATTCGAAGCCAGAAAAAATTAACGAGAAAAATTTACTATTTTTGCTTATTTGCGCAGTATTTTAAAAATTTTATCAGTTTTTCAAAATGGAAACAATTAAAGATTCGAATACCGATTTTATTGCAATACAAAACATTTTTTCAACTCCTGGAGGGCTCCGTCCCCAGACCCCCCCCCGGTTGCAAAACTTTTCAACCCGTCACCAGATCCTGGGTCCTCCAGTGTTTTCCACCTTGACAATCCCAAAATTCTACTACCGAAAACGAACCAATACTTGGAAATACAGCAACAAACAACAGAACTCTTAAAACAAAAACTTCCCAGAGATATCAGTCAACAGTGACAACAAAAACAAAAAGTTCCCAGAGACATCAGTCAACAGTGACAATAAAATACATGTATTAATTCTGGCTTTATAAAAATGCTATTTATATTAGTTCAGACGAAACTTCAGGTTAATTAATTAAATTATTTAAGAATTCAAGGTTAAATATGCGTTTAAACAGCAACACAACACTTTATACCATCTACGACAGATTCTAGCTACTCACAGTCACAACTCATTTTACAGATCGCACAAACAGTAAATCACCAGAGAACAGTAGCTGCCGTGCTACATGCTCCTAGATGCAGCCATGAATTGTACT
>JASAND010012501.1:0-31132 GCA_030248195.1 Trissonchulus latispiculum
TTTTCATATATGAGGAAAAATTTTAGGTCAAGATTTGCAGCTGTAATTCAAAATTGAAGTTGCAACTTTTTTACAGTGAAGTTTTTGCCAACTTCACCTGTCGCTCATGGTCGACCGGTGCAGGCTAAATTTTTTCTTTACCTTCCGCGCATTTTCCATGTCACCAACTGTGTGCGATAAAATTTGAGCTAGACCGATAAAGTTTTGTTGGAGTGTTGGGGAGGCAAAGTTGGCCCACAATCGATTTTGACAAATTTTGGCCAATTTTTCAAAAAAAATCAAAAATTACCAGAATTAAAGTTAAAAGTCTAGTTTTTTATGGGAATTACTAACAACATCCTGAACTGCGTTTTCATGCATAAACGAAAATTCTAGGTCAAGAATTGTTGCTCCAGTTCATAATTGAAGTTGGAACTTTTTTACACCGTAAGTTTTTGCCAAATTCACCGGTGGCTCATGGTCAACCGGTACAGGCTAAAATTTTTTCTCTACCTTCTGCGCAGTTTCCTTGCCACCGACTGTGTTCGAAAAAAATTTGTGCAAAATCGATAAAGTTTTGATGGAGTTTTGGGGGGGAGGTCAAAGTTGGCCCAAAATCGATTTTGGCAATTTTGGACAATTTTTCAAAAAAAACAAAAATTACCAGAATTAAAGTTAAAAGTCTAGTTTTTCATGAGAATTACTTACAACATCCTGAACTGTCTTTTCATGCATAAACGAAAATTCTAGGTCAAGAATTGTTGCCCCAGTTTATGATTGAAGTTGGATCTTTTTTATACTGTAATTTTTTGCCAACTTCATCGGTCGCTCATGGTGGACCCCTTTAGGCTAAAAATTTTTCTTTGTCTTCCTCGCATTTTCCATATCACCAACTGCGTGCGATAAAAATTTGAGCTAGACCGATAAAGTTTTGTTGGAGTGTTGGGGAGGCAAAGTTGGCCCACAATCGATTTTGACAAATTTTGGCCAATTTTTCAAAAAAATCAAAAATTACCAGAATTAAAGTTAAAAGTCTAGTTTTTTATGGGAATTACTAACAACATCCTGAACTGTGCTTTCATGCATAAACGAAAAGTCTAGGTCACGAATTGTTGCTCCAGTTCACAGATTGAAGTTGGAACTTTTTACACTGTAAGTTTTTGCCAACTTCACCTGTCGCTCATGGTCGACCGGTGCAGGCTAAAAATTTTTCTTTACCTTCCGCGCATTTTCCAACTGTTGTCGATAAAAATTTGAGCAAAACCGCTAAAGTTTTGTTGGAGTTTTGGGGTGTCAAAGTTGGATTTTGGCCAGTTTTGGACAATTTTTCAAAAAAATCAAAAAATTATCACAAATAAAGTTATGAGTCTAGTTTTTCATGGGAATTACTAACAACATCCTGAACTGTGTTTTCATATATGAGGAAAAATTTTAGGTCAAGATTTGCAGCTGTAATTCAAAATTGAAGTTGCAACTTTTTTACAGTGAAGTTTTTGCCAACTTCACCTGTCGCTCATGGTCGACCGGTGCAGGCTAAATTTTTTCTTTACCTTCCGCGCATTTTCCATGTCACCAACTGTGTGCGATAAAATTTGAGCTAGACCGATAAAGTTTTGTTGGAGTGTTGGGGAGGCAAAGTTGGCCCAAAATCGATTTTGACAAATTTTGGCCAATTTTTCAAAAAAATCAAAAATTACCAGAATTAAAGTTAAAAGTCTAGTTTTTTATGGGAATTACTAACAACATCCTGAACTGCGTTTTCATGCATAAACGAAAATTCTAGGTCAAGAATTGTTGCTCCAGTTCATGATTGAAATTGGAACTTTTTTACACTGTAAGTTTTTGCCTACTTCATCGGTCGCTCATGGTCGACCGGTGCAGGCTAAATTTTTTCCTTTACCTTCCGCGCATTTTCCATGTCACCAACTGTGTGCGATAAAAATTTGAGCAAAACCGATAAAGTTTTGTTGGAGTTTTGGGGGGTCAAAGTTGGATTTTGGCCAGTCTTGGACAATTTTTCAAAACATCAAAAAATTATCAGAATTAAAGTTATAAGTCTAGTTTTTATGGGAATTACTAACAACATCCTGAACTGTGCTTTCATGCATAAACGAAAATTCTAGGTCAAGAATTGTTGCTCCAGTTCATGATTGAAGTTGCAACTTTTCTACACTGTAAGTTTTTGCCAAATTCACCGGTGGCTCATGGTCAACCGGTACAGGCTAAAATTTTTTCTCTACCTTCTGCGCAGTTTCCTTGCCACCGACTGTGTTCGAAAAAAATTTGAGCAAAATCGATAAAGTTTTGATGGAGTTTTGGGGGGGGGGGGTCAAAGTTGGCCCAAAATTGATTTTGGCAAATTTTGGACAATTTTTCAAAAAAAAACAAAAATTACCAGAATTAAAGTTACATGTCTAGTTTTTCATGAAAATTACTAACAACACCCTAAACTGTGTTTTCACGCATAAACGAAAATTCTAGGTCAAGAATTGTTGCTCCAGTTCATGATTGACGTTGGAACTATTTTACACTGTAATTTTTTGGCAAATTCACCGGTCGCTCATGGTCGACCGGTGCCGGCTAAAATTTTTTCTCAACCTTCCTCGCAGTTTCCTTGCCACCGACTGTGTGCGAAAAAATTTGAGCAAAATCGATATAGTTTTGATGGAGTTTTGGGGGGGGGCAAAGTTGGCCCAAAATCGATTTTGGCCAATTTTTCAAAAATAAAAAATTATCAGAGTTAAAGTTACATGTCCACTTTTTATGGGAATTACTAACAATAATCTATCTAATCTGTGTTTTTATGCATAAACGAAAATTCTAGGTCAAGAATTGTAGGTCCAGTTCATAATTGAAGTTGGAACTTTTTTACACCGTAAGTTTTTGCCAAATTCACCGGTGGCTCATGGTCAACCGGTACAGGCTAAAATTTTTTCTCTACCTTCTGCGCAGTTTCCTTGCCACCGACTGTGTTCGAAAAAAATTTGTGCAAAATCGATAAAGTTTTGATGGAGTTTTGGGGGGGGGGGTCAAAGTTGGCCCAAAATCGATTTTGGCAAATTTTGGACAATTTTTCAAAAAAAAAACAAAAATTACCAGAATTAAAGTTACATGTCTAGTTTTTCATGAAAATTACTAACAACACCCTAAACTGTGTTTTCACGCATAAACGAAAATTCTAGGTCAAGAATTGTTGCTCCAGTTCATGATTGACGTTGGAACTATTTTACACTGTAATTTTTTGGCAAATTCACCGGTCGCTCATGGTCGACCGGTGCCGGCTAAAATTTTTTCTCTACGTTCCTCGCAGGTTCCTTGCCACCAACTGTGTGCGAAAAAAATTTGGGCAAAATCGATAAAGTTTTGATGGAGTTTTGGAGGGGTCAAAGTTGTCCCAAAATCGATTTTGGCAAATTTTGGACAATTTTTCAAAAAATCAAAAATTACCAGAATTAAAGTTACATGTCTAGTTTTTCATGAGAATAACAAACAACACCCTAAACTGTGTTTTCACGCATAAACGAAAATTCTAGGTCAAGAATTGTTGCTCCAGTTCATGATTGAAGTTGGAACTATTTTACACTGTAATTTTTTGGCAAATTCACCGGTCGCTCATGGTCGACCGGTGCCGGCTAAATTTTTTTCTCTACGTTCCTCGCAGTTTCCTTGCCACCAACTGTGTGCGAAAAAAATTTTAGCAAAATCGATAAAGTTTTGATGGAGTTTTGGGGGGTCAAAGTTGGCCCAAAAGCGATTTTGGCAAATCTTGGACAATTTTTCAAAAAAATCAAAAATTACCAGAATTAAAGTTACATGTCTAGTTTTTCATGGGAATTACTAACAACATCCTGAACTGTGTTTTCATGCATGAATAAAAATTTTAGGTCAAGATTTACTGCTGTAATTCAAAATTGAAGTTGCAACTTTTTTACACTGTAAGTTTTTGCCTACTTCATCGGTCGCTCATGGTCGACCGCTGCAGGCTAAAATTTTTTCTCTACCTTCCTCGCAGTTTCCTTGCCACCGACTGTGTGCGAAAAAAATTTGAGCAAAATCGATAAAGTTTTGTCTGAGTGTTGGGAGGTGAAAGTTGGATTTTGGCCAGTTTTGGACATTTTTTCAAAAAAATCGAAAAATTATCACAAAGTTATAAGTTTACTTTTCATGGGAATTAGTAACAACATCCTGAACTGTGTTTTCATGCATAAACGAAAATGTTTGGTCAAGATTTGCAGCTGTAATTCAAAATTGAAGTTGCAACTTTTTTACACTGTAAGTTTTTGCCTACTTCATCGTTATTCATCATATTTCTAGTGCCTGCAGGATTTGTAGTACTCACTTAATGGCGTTTTAAATTTTAGTTTGTTTTTGTCATCAATTTTGTTTTAGATTTCTTTGCTTTGTATCAACAGAATCTGGCTCCAAATGGAACGAGGTCTCTCGTTTCAATGTGCAAGATGAAGATGAAGAAAGAAAACTCCAGAGAAGCCGCTGCAGAAGCCTTAAATTTTGTGTGTGTTCATTCCGCGTCGTTGTCGTTTTGTATTGTGCTGTGTTGTGTTGTGCTTAGGTAGGGATTAGTTGTTGTCCATAGGTAGGCGTTACGGTACTCTACAAACTTTGTGTAGGGTATATTACTAGCTTCATGAGCTCAAACTCATTTTGAAATAGGTAAATTCAGTTTAGGTACAACGAAGAAAATGTGCAGGGTTGATGCCTATCTGGCACACATTTAGTTCCTAAGCTTTCCATCCTAGCCGTGCCAGGCCAAAATGTTTAGTTCTGCTACGCTGATAGGGTGCTTTGGTTAGGCCAAATTTAAAACCAAAATATGTGGGCGAGATGTAGTGCCTCGTGCATATCTGGTTATGTCCTGAAAAGCCTGGCTGCTCCAGTATGCAGTGATTCTTTATACGGTTGCATGTAGCACGTCAGCTACTGTTCCTTGTAAAGACCCACTGATTCTGGATTGACTATCTAGGCAAACCTTGGCCTCAAAGTAGACAACTCACTGGCTTAGGAACCAGAATCTTATAATTACTTATGGTATAGAGATGGGTAAATTCCGTTGGATACAACGAAGAAAATGTGCAGGATTGGTGCCTATCTGGCACACATTAGTTCCTAAGCTTTCCATCCTAGCCAGGCCAGGCCAAAAAGTTTAGTTCTGCTACGCTTATAGGGTGCTTTAATTTAATTTCAGTGTGCGTACCTAATTGTGGGTTGCTCACTGGTAAACCTTAGTCTTACTAAATCTCACAAAAGGTGTGTAGAAATTGTGTACAGTTCTAGTACCAGCCGTTTTGTCACGCGCTTTTAACAGAGATTATAGGCCAAATTTAAAACTAAAATATGTGGGCGAGATGTAGTACCTCGTGCATATCTGGTTCATATGTCCTGAAAAGCCTGGTTGCTCTAGTATGTAGTGATTCTTTATACGGTTGCATGTAGCACGTCAGCTACTGTCTCCTGTGAAGACCCACTGGTACTGGATTGACTGAATTAAACCTTAAAGTGAACCACAAGCTTAAGAACCAGAATTTGGTATGGTATAGAGATGGTTAATTCTGAAAGCCCGGCTACTGCAGTATTATACAGTCTTAGTTGTTACTTTCGTTATTGCTCATAGTTCATAACTGTACCTATTAGAGAACCAGAAAGGTATGGAACAGACAGCGATTTTAGCACAGAAAAAAGCTGAGTTGATTTTAAGTTTAACTTGTTATTTGGATGAAATATTAAATTGTGCTTTTATAGTGGATTGTCAGACTTACAGTATTAATAGGTAGCCTGTGAGTTCAGTTGAATTGTTAAAAGTTGGTCAACTTTTTAATGGGAGTGATGTGTCTCGGTTGCGGGGAAAAGTCGCAGTTCGCAAGCAACAAAGTTAATTCTCGCATATGACCTACGAAACAGTTCAACAATAAGTTTAGGTAGCTAATATTGGTTGAGTAGTCGGCTTGCATTTTAAATTTTTCTCTGAACATAAAGCTTTGGTAGGGTATTGGTTAAATTGAAGTGTTCCTGGATGGTTAGGTCGTTACGTATTAATTAGTTGGGTCGTCGTCTTGCATTTTAAAAATTTACATGGGCATCCAGCTTTGTGGTACCCTTCACAGTGCTGCTGCACTTAAATATAGTCCAAATCGTCTAATGAATAACAAAACAATGTAATGCTGAAAATATTGGGAAGAAAAAATAACCTTAATTAACATAGGCGCAGAGCAAGATTTCTGTTGCTCTAATCCTTCAACATGGCGGCTTCATGAAACCTTCCTGCTTAATGCAACAGTTGAGAATTAAATGAAATCTAACATCAAGCTAGTGCTTATTGCATGATTATTTCTGTATATATGCTAAAGTGAATTAGTAATATATATGTAAATATCGACTGCAAATGATTTGGCATGGTCACACGTAGTTTTTGAAGCTTTTGCTAATCGAGCAAAAGCGCTAAAAGCAAAGCAGTAGGAGGAATAATTATACAGGAATAGGTTGACTGTTTTAAATTAATGTAGAAAAGTATATAATAGGCTGTTTTATGTCCGAACGGTATAGGCTGTGGTTTATTCATACGGTCAAAACTCGGTAGACTGTCTAGTTGAAGTATTCCAAGATGTTTGTCAAATGTGAATTGTTTCGTCGCTTTACATTTTTAAATTTTGTGTGGGCACTCAGCTTGAGTACCCTTCGCAGTGCTGCTGCACTTAAATATAGTCCAAATCGTCGATTTAGGCTGTTTTGAGACTTTCCCCGTGCTGTTTTTTATATATAGCGGTTTTTCCCGCCAAAATTTCAAATCGCCTGGAATCTCCCCAGTGGTGGGGAAGATTCCGGAATTACGTTATCCCCAGTGAAACTTTCCAAAATTTATTTTTTAAATCCGTTAACGCCCAACGGAATTCCACTGGGGTGATTCCGGAATTTACCCCGTCCGTTAACGGATTTTCCGTTATCCCTAGTTCGCTTTCCGGATTCCGTTCACGCCAGCCTGCTAACCTTTTTGAAAGGCGCATTTCAACTTTCTCAACCTAATTTTTTTTCAAAATTTTCAAATTCCTCTAATCTTCGATTTTTTTCATTTCAAAATTTTCAAATTCTTCAAATTTTCAAAATTTTCAAATTTCTCAAAATTTCAAATTTTTCAAATTTTCAAAATTGTCAAATTTCTCAAAAAAATTTTTTTTTAAATTTTAAAATTTTAAAATTTTTTTCAAATTTTCAAAAAATTTTTAAAATTTCAAAAATTCTCAAATTTCTCGAATTTTCTTAAAAAATAAGTGTAATTTGTTTCCCCTTTTCTATTCCATTATTCTGTCATAAGACCTACCCAAACAACAACCCTCCCTGCACGAAAAATCACATACAATCACTTTACAATTACATTAAAAGACAGAAAGTTTTCATTTAAAATTCAATTCCACGAATTCTGTATTCATCATCAAATATTCCGTGCACGCCCTTCAGTTTCTTTTGGACGATCTGGGGATCAAGCGATCAAGAAATTGTAGCCTTGATCTCCAGATCGCTCCCTGTGCCTCCTGGATCACCAGATTCGCCGTTCTTTCCAAATTTTTCAAGTTAGGCAGCGCAACACCCAGAATCTTCGGCTGCGTCTGATAACGTAGTCCAAAAAGTGGTTGAGCTAGGGCCCTGTTTTCTTGCGGCAACCCTGCTATGACGGCATCTAGGATCCAGGTAGCAGCTTCCCAAACGTCCAGGCATGTACGGCAATCTGCAAAACAATGCATATATGTCTCATCAAAGTACTCGTTGTACATAACTTGACAAATTTTACAAAATTCATCCTCTGTTTCGTCTACTTTTACGATTCTCATTCCTGTAAAAAGGAATCTGTGAACCAACTTTAAATGTACATCGCGTGATTTACTAGAAACAAAACTAGTCTTTAAGGAGGACCACAGCCTCGGCCAGTGTTCCACAATTTCAAAGTCTTCTCCCCATTTCCTTTCAACCGCCGTTAAAAAGCCTAAATGCTTTCGTCTTACTAGCTCTTCATAAAAATGTTTTAATTTTACCTTTTGAATTTCTATAATTTTACCATTGAACAACACCCCGAAAGGGGTAAATTGCAAAGGCAACATAAGTTCAGCTTTCCTCAGCTCCACAAAAAACTTGGGGCCGTGGAAGCCTGCAAAGTTTCTTCTATAGTTTGCAACTTGCCTATAAAAATACTCGAAAAGTGGATGCCACCGCTTTCTTTCTCCCGTTTGCTTTTTACATTTAACAATCAACCGCTGTGCTAAAATTCTGAACGAAATTTCTGGGAGTCCTATGCGCCCCTCCGCTTTCAGTATTACAGCTTTATCCCTGCTTATTTGGTTTCTACTTGCAGGTGCCCAAATATAACTTTCCAATGCTTTTGTCAACCTTTCAGTAGCGTCCACAGAAGGGCCTGCAAACTAAGTTTGGTACCAAAGTCCTGACAAAAAATATGTCATTAATGCAGTGACCCTGCCGTAATGAGACGAACTTCTAGGAGCTGAGCAAAGCCTAACTTTCTCATCTATTTGCAAACATTTCTGTTCTATTGACATGTCTAAAAATCCGTTCTTGTCAATTTCGACTCTAAAAGCTTTAGTAGTTTCCTCTACAAAGTTCTTCCATCTTTCTGGAACTTAGTCCCACAGAAATAACTACCGTTTTCTGTATTTTAAAACCGCACCTGATGCTTCTTCATAATTTCCGTAGACTTCTGCCACCCTGTCTACTGAATGGAAATCTCTTAACAAATAGTTGGCATCGTCCGCATAAGCCACAACTTTAATTTCTTCATTTTCTACAGAAGTTCCGACTATCCGATTACCATTCCTAATATAGTTTAACAAAATTTCGTTGCATAGAACATACAAAAGCGGAGAGAGAGGGCACCCTTGGCGTATTCCCCTGTGAAGCTGAAAGGGCTCGGATAAATGCCCGTTCACAAGAACCGAACTTTTGACCCTGTTTTCGGCGTAGATTATTTTCACCCATTTTCGGAAAGTCTCCCCGAAGCCAAATTTTTCCAAGGTTCTATTCAAAAACTCCCACTCAATCATATCAAAGGCAGACATTTGGTCTACTGACAGAAAAACACCCTTCTTTCCGTTTTGCTTCAAGTAGGCCAAAGCCCAGGTCAGCGAAAAAACGGAGTCCCGTATATCTCGCTCCTGCACCCCACACGATTGGTCAATATGTACTAAAGAGGCCATAACTTTTTTGAGTCGATTCGTGAGGGTTTTTGCCAAAATTTTGTAATCAAGATTCAGCATACTAAGAGGACGCCAGTTTGCCCTATCCCTTCTGTCTCCTTTTCCCTTGTAGAGGAGGCTAATTATTCCAAAGTGCATATCCAACGGGATCTTTCCTATCGAAGGACACGCTTTAAAAAGAATTGCCAAAATAGGCACAATTTGGGTTTTATTCCCTTTATAAAATTCTATGGGTATTCCGTCACTCCCTGGAGTTTTCTACGCTTGAATTTCATCTATTGCTTTTGCAATTTCTTCCTCAGTAATTTCTGTATCCAGTGATATTTTCTCCTGGTGTGACAAAGACAAATTTGTTTTGTCAAAGAATTTTGAGGCCCATTCGGCCTCAATTCCTTTACTTGAAAAAGGTCCTTGTACTGATTTCGAATTTCTGTCAAAATTCCTTCATTCGTATATTCAGCTTCGCCGTTCTGCTTTAAAATTGAATAAAAATATCTATTTTCAGCTCGCTGTTTTTCTAGCCTTTTAGCAGTCACTATCGAATATTTATCAGCCAGGGTCTCTTCCCGACATGCTCTTCGTGAGGAGGCTGGGAATGCGGTGATCGAGAAAAACCTCAAATTTGGATATCACCAACTCGCGGTTGTAAAGCCTGGGGAGGAAGACGGCGTTGGAGCGTTTTGGTCAAGATCAATGGGTTTCCTGAGATTGATTCAAACGACCACGTAGCAAAGTAGCTTAACGGACTAGCTTACAAACTGGGATCTGAGATCGAGTGGTCTGAGTACGGCAAAACTGGGATCCGTGACGGTAGACGATCAGTGTGGTTGGTAGTGGGTAAGGACTTTAAGATTCAGTGTTTTGTCACCTACCCTTGCCAGCATTCAAAAAGGGAACTAAAGGCCATTATATGGTACCGAGGTTCCCCGGACTGGTGCCGTCACTGCCTCAGGGGCACTGACACCGGGACTGCCCGAAACGGCTCACGATGGAGGCAACCAGGAGCAATAGAGGTGGGAAGGAAGGTTCCAAGGGAATGCGCAGCAGGCCCCAGAGGAGGGATCCAATCCCAGGAACGCAACGGCGGTTGCGACTACCGGTCAGGGAAGACGGCCGAGGCAGAAGTCGACGCGACGGTCCAGAAAACGCTGAGATTGGGAAATGCACAAAACTGTCCAAGGAGGCGGAGAAATGGAGGGAACGCCTAGGGAACTAGGAAATAAATTTCAAACAATTGGGCGACTCCTTTCTTTACGAAAAATTCGTCTTTTTAAACCATTCTAAGTATGGTTTTACTAAAAATGGTTTCAAATATCTAACAAATGAGCACGACCACTTTTGGCGAAAGGCGAAATTTTTCGAAAAGGAGGAGGAGGTGGCTGCAGCGATTTTGGATACGGCAACGCTGGGACGGTGAAACGGTACAGCCCTATTCTACATGGGACCTAGGAAAAGGAGGAACAATGGTTGCTATCGAAACAGTATGACGCGATGTAGGTTGGAACCTCGATGAAGTTTGCGGCAAATCCCGAAGCCCGGATGGCCCTCATGGAGACGGAGTGGACGCGACTTGGCGAATGCAATGGCAATCCCAGGGACCACCTGGGCTATGGCCTTCATTTGGATGACCCTGCTGTGGCGGATTACACGAAGTGGCCGGCGCGGAACGTTAACTCGGCAACATGCTGACTCAACTCCAACTCCGCGGTGAACGATATGCGGCGAAGTCCAGGAAGCCAAAAAGTGAATTATTGAGCGAAGCGGCGGAGATCAGACAAATAAGAAGCCTAAGCCAAACCCCTAAAAGGTCGTTTCAGTTTCATCTTCTATTTTATGAGTTTTTGATATGGGGTCCAAAGATTCCTTCTCCTTAGCAACTATTAATGTTGCTGGAATTTCGTCCAGACTCAAAATCGAAAAAACTTTTACTTTGCATTAAATTTTCAAAGCATCTTTTTGCAAGAGCCTAACTTAAACGAGCAAAATTGTATAAAACGTTTCGCGAATTTTCGAATTTAAAATTTTGGATTTTTTCAAGTTTTCAGAAATTAGAGGGAAAGAATTGGGACTTCAGGCTAAAATTGGGGATAGAAAAGTGAGCCTTTTTAACAGATACACACCATCAAGTTCCCGGCTATAGGAAATTTGTTTCAGAAAACACCAGACGGAACTGTCAGGAAACGAGCTGGGGCACAATTCTAATAGCTGGCAATTTCAATTTTGTAGAGTCATTAGAATTAGACAGGTTTTCGATTCACAATCATCAGTCGAATGGGAAAAGCGAATTTCTGAAATGTGAAGGAAAAATTTAGAGTTTCGAAAGTTTATAGGGGAAAACACCCTCAATGGAAGGAATTTTCTTTTTATTCGCTAGCTTGGAGAAATAAAAGTTGAATAGATAGATTTAGATAGATTTACTGAAAATGCGAAAATTGATACTAAAAAGATCGAGCACAAACACGTGACCTTTTCAAGCCATTTGGCCGTTACTTTGAATTTACGTTTGAAATCGAGCAAACACTTTTTGAAAGTTTAAAACTAAGACATTTTTATAATGAATTAATGGTTATGAGATACATGAGATTTTTACGCCAGTTGAGCAAAAATGGGAGATTTTCGAAAATGAAACTACTTGGCCGCGTATTTGGAGGAATTTAAAGTCTAAATTTGTGTCTGGAAAATCCAGAAATGTGCATTTACGTTTGACACACTGATCAGTCTTTACTAATACCAGAATTGTGAACGTTGATGAAACTAGTGATGAATTTTGTGATTTTTGTAAGGATTTTATTAATGAATACCATGATGATAACTATGTTCATTGTTTTGCAGAATGCCATGCATGCCTTGACATCTGGAACGTGGTATCCTGGATTTTGGACGAAATTATGATAAATCTGCCTGCTGAAGAGAGAAATGGGGCCCAATCGGTCTTTGGGTTGGTTCACCAAACAAGGAAACAATTTGGGGGTAGCCCTGCCGGGACTACAAAAATTGGAACCAACGGCGAATTCTCTAATCCAGGAGGCACACGGGGCAATCTGGAGGTCACGGGAAAGATATAAGAAGAAAGGATTTTCACAAATCAAGAATTTCTTATCCAGTCCCTGAAATCATTACGGGAAAATGCTAGACAAAGTCTGGACCCCCAGTTTGTCCGAACCAGGCTGTTGGGCGTGCATGGGATTTTTACTGATGATTTTCGAATCAAAACTGTCGAATAATTGTCTCAACTTTTCTTAAACTGTAACCTTGTAGTTTTTGTGACCATATGCGATTTTTTAATGGGAGGACTGTTGCTTGGGTAGTTTTCATGAATAGAAATAAGGCTAAGCCTGCTGGGAAGTCAACTGACTATAATTCCCAGCAGGCTTAGCCTGCATAAACTTGAGCGCAACCTCTCTTCTCGAGAAACAGCGAAAAATGAAATAAAATTTTGATTTGCACCAACTGACTGATACACAGTGCGTGTAAAAGAGAACACGCACTGAAAAATCAATTGGGAGAAATAAAAGGTGAGAGAAATCCCCTTTAAAAGGGACAAAGAGAAATAGGGGAGAGAAATCACAGAGAACACAGGGAGAGAAATCCCCCATTAAAAACCACGCTGAGAAATAGGCGGAGAATTCAAAGCAAGCTCTAAAATCTAAATCTCTTAAGCCCTTACGCCGAGTTGTAATGGCATTATATTTCGAAGTCTGAAAGAGCAAGTGTGGGTTCGAGACCCGCTAGAGGCTTCAATTTTTCTTTTCTCAAATGAATTGTGAATGAAGTTTTAAATTCACAATTTTCTGATTTGCAACCGTTTTAACATGTATTTTTCAACCGACTTATTGTATAACCATAACATGCATTCATTTATAACCCCGTCGTTTATTTACTGTATGTTAGTGTTTTGTATTTATAATAAAATTGTAAGAGTCCATTTGATTCAGATAAATACAATTATGGGTATGTCAACTTTAACTCCACGGCAAGTGCAGAAGGTTTCCGGAAAGTTTGGATTTGTCTCGAAATATTTTTCAACTTTTGAGACATTTTGTCTCGAAAGATTTTCAACTTTCGAGACTTTTTGAAAATCTTTTGAGACATTTCGCGAATTTGTCTAGATTTTGCAAAAACGTGTTTCGAGACTTCGTAAAATATTTCTAGACAAATAAAAATCTTTCGAGACAAATGAAAATGTTTCGAGACAAATAAAAATCTTTCGAGACAAATGAAAATGTTTCGAGACAAATGAAAATATTTCGTTCGAGAAGTTTTAGAAGAGTCTCGAAATATAAAATATCTCGAAAGATGAGAAGTCTCAAAACATAAATGTCTTAAAATATATGGGTATGTTATGTTAAATTCCACAGCGAGTGAAGGTTTCCGGAAAGTTGACGATTTGTCTAGAGATATTTCGAGATACTTTGAGAACTTCCGAGACATTTTGTCCTCGAACATTTTGACATCAAGACAGAAATTCTAAGAATTTTTATTTCAGTCGGAATTTCCTTTTTCATGTTCAATTTAATGGCAAACATTTTTCAGACCAGCTTTCTGCCTGCCGTCAAATTTACTGTAAAGCACCATGTTTAGTCAAGTTTAATTACTTTCCGGCTTCCCTTTCGCTGGAACTTACAGCGAAAGGAAGCTGGAAGCTTGCAAAAGACCAGCTTTAGCTTATACTGGACTAAGGAAAAGTTGAACGAAAAGCGGACAACAGATTCGTGTTTACGACCCCCAAAACCCCCATAAACAGCTTTCCAGTAAAATGGGAGGCAATTAGGTCTTGGTTTTTCTTGGTTCCCACTTGAAAAATCTTGCGAAAACTCTAATTGTTCGAAATCGAAAATTTCATGATATTTGAACTCAGCTTGGAAAACATACCCATACCAAATCTTAGCTCGATTGGTCAGATTTCAGGATTTTAGACCTGGGAGGGGGTTCCTGGAAAATGCGAACTTGCCTCAGTATATCGGCAAGGTATAAACTTGTCGTTAAAATGAAGTAAACTGGCAAGAATCAAGTCGTCATTCTGATGTATTTCTTCAGCCCGAATTAACCATTGGCATTTATAACTGTAAAGTTTGTGAAACGCTTATCGGATCTCTTTAACTTTATACTTTAACTCTTTAACTCTTTAACTTTATACTCTATACTTTAACTATTTATAGTTACGGATAAAGTTAAAGAGATCCCACTTATCAATCAAGCAATATTTATAAGTATTAACTAATGACTATGTATTTCCAAAAGAGTGACTTTCGCAGTTGTGTTTAGACGGAATGACCACTGAGAGGTTTTTTACACCGCTTTGATTTCTGATGTCAAAGGCTGCGTATGCGTTGTCTGTCCCGTAAAGTATAGTAAAGTATAAGTAAAACTTTAAATAAAATACACAATCCAAGAAGCTGGAACGGGTCTTTCCCATTATCCCCCCCCATAGCTCTGATGAAGTGCCGAAGAAGCACAATTTGACTGATTGAGTTGAAATTTGGTGGAGGTAGGTTTTCGGACCTGCTGATTTCAAAAATGCAAAAATTTTAAAATTTTAAAAAAATTTGAAAAATTTAAAAATTTAAGTTTGGTAAGGGGGGACCAAGGGGAACCGAAAAATTTTTTCAAAAAGTTTTGCTGAAAACTTTCGTACAGGGGTTTTCTGGGGTGCTGATCACGAATCTGAAATCGGTTTTTCGATTCAGCTTTTTGTTAGTTCAGGATAAGCTTACATCGTAAGCTTAAAACTTTAGCTAATATTAAGCTAACGAAAAGCTGAATCGAAAAACTGATTTCAGATTCGTGATCGGCACCCAAGAAAACCCCTGTACGCAAGTTTTCAACAAAATTTTTTTTAAAAAATTTTTTGGTTCCCCTTGGCCCCCCCTTACCAAACTAAAATTTTTTAAAATTTTTAAATTTTCGCATTTTTGAAATCAGCAGGTCCGAAAACCTACCTCCACCAAGTTTCAACTCAATCAGTCAAATTGTGCTTCTTCGGTACTTCATCAGAGCTATGGGGGGGGGATAATGGGAAAGACCCGCTGGAACTGCAGTTTGTTTATTAGAGTAGTCTGAGGCCTGAGCTACTACGATTGGAGTAGTCTCTAACTATCAATCATGAGAGCTACTTTTTCTTACAGGTTTTTCTGACTTAAATATTAATAATCAGAAATATGTTTTAATCGCATTGCAACTAGGTCAAAATAAATCAAGGTTTTTCTGTCACCTTTTTAGTGTGTCTCAACACAACTTTTCAAACACTGTCCTCCAAAAATTTAAGTTAGAATTAGAAGTGACAAGTTAGCTAATCCTTTCATTTCAGCAGGAACTAGCTTTTAGAAATAAGAAATTGGCCACATCAGCATGACAGGGACAAGCTTGCTGAAAAACCAAAGAAAGTAAAGTTGCATATTTGAGAGTGTAATAATTTCATATTAGAGGCGCTATAGTATCCAGCAGACAACTATGTACATTGTCCATCAGTGCAGGTTCCTCAACTTTTATATGTAGGGATGCCTTTTCTCATTTTCACGCATTCCGACATTCATTCATTTAGTTCTTTCAGTTATCAAATTGCTACAACTTTTGACCTTTGCATTTGCAAGTCATTTCCAACACAAGGTTCCCAAGAACAAGAATTGACAATGTCTACATTAGATCCAACCCCCTTGTCTACACTACATAAGTGTATACGAAACATATATATATATTCATTCGCATCCGAATTCATAACAGCTGACTTTATGCTTTCAGTGTAGTAGACTTGTGACAAAGTCCTGGCAGTGTACTTCCAGAGTCAACCTTTTCTGAGAAAGCAGAAACAAGAAGCATATAACCACTGAACTAAAGAGAGTATAAATGTGAATTAAGAAGCTTAGAATGAAGTCTGATGAGACACAATTTATCAACAAATGTATTTTATTTTTCCATGAATTACAAAATAACTTTTATTTTCTGTTTGCAAGAAACAAGTATTAATTAGGGAAGAAACAGTTAATGGATGCAAAAGACTGAAACGGCGCTAATCTGTATTTGTATACTTTTGAGCAATGGTTTCTGAATAGTTAATGTATGCTTAACGAAGACCTAAAGACCCAACTTAACCCTCTTCCCCTTTAATTTGCAAATTGTACATGCACTTGTTCGGAGTAACCGCATATGCAATATACGGAAATCGATCAGTAATGAGATTGTTTTGATCAGTTTGTAACTAAAATACTAAACTAAACTAAAATTTTTTTGCATTTTTAAAATATATGCTTAAAGTTTAACTTTCCAAGGTATTATTTCAGTTAGCAATAGTTTATACATACTAATTGTGATTTAACATTCCAAATTAAAAATTAACTTGAACCACTAAAATAGTTTAAAATAAAATTTATAATTTGAACACTACTAACTATGAAACTTGTTCAAATTTGTATTGCAGATGGGTCATCATCACCCAGGTAACCCAGGTAACCCTGCCATTTTTATTTCACCTTTTAAATATATTAATTCAGTCGCCCCATTTTAGAAATTTCCTCCCAAATCAGTTTGTGAGAAATAGCTAAAACGATCCCGAATCCTATTTCAGTTTTTATGAAATTGTACTGTTAAAGTAAGAGCACGAAAGTAAGCAAAACGAGATCCTGCAGTTCACCATCCTTCTTAACATTTTTAGAGTATAATTTATTTTTATCGTCATTAACTTAATTTATATAAAGCCATTAATTAATTTAGCCGCACATTAATTTAACCTTTCCTGTGTCTACGCGGTAGGATATTCATGGCCGGCTACCAGGTTTAAACCATGGTTGGTTGGTTAAAGAGTTAAAGTTCACGATATCGTTTAAAATGTGTGTGGGGTGTTGGTTTATGGAGATGCCAATAATAGAAATGTTGGTTTAAGGGGGGGGGTCGCAGGGTACCAAATTTTATAGTCACCGATTTCGCTCATTTTTGGCTATAGTATACCCCCAATATGTGTCCAAAAACAAGACAAATTTTTAGAGTCTGGGGTCAATCCAGATAAGAGATATTGCAGTTCAAATCCTTACAATTTAGTATTTACGCCACCATGCCTCGCTGAGGGTTTCGAAGTCGTGTGCACATAGGATGACAAAAGACTACGGCATGGCCAATAGATCATATTGAAGCCTCTATCTTGGGCTATTTATTGCTGTGCAAATGACAATGATACGCCAAGCACCGAGCGAGAAACGGCGTTTGAACGATTTGCTCAAGCTCCTTACGACTGTTATTTACTTCAAACTTTAACGCGCTCTAACTTTCTCATACTGCTTTGTAGAGAGTTCGTGCGAGAAGATAAAATGTTCAGGACATTGAGAGCTTCAATTTGATGTAAAATTAGGCTATATTTGAAAACTTTGAAAATTTGCCATTTTTTGACTATAGGCTTCCGTCATCGCACTGAGGCATGCGTCCACAGTTAAACACCAGCAATTTCAGTGAAACACACGCACACATTTTCCTTTCATATGTGCAAATTGGCACATCGAATTCGGTTGGGATATCTCTGCTTACACCTGACATATGGACCATTATATTCAAAAATTTGAGAAAATGGCGTATTTTGAGGCAAAACGCCAACGCGGTAACCAAAAGTGTGATCTACTCCCAATCAGCAGCAGAGATTGTGCGTATGCAAATTGAAGCTCTATTTGTGTACTGTGTTAATATATATACGCGAAATTTGTGCAGTAAATGGTTAGTTCAGGGCATGACGAAACATTTCTTCGGTGGTCAGAATTTAGCAAAAACCGACTTCATCCAAATTTGAAAATTTCTAGAAAATCGCAGAGCTAACGAAAAAACACCTCATATAGATACTAACACGCTACCTAGTACAGATTAACATTTTGCCCAGTTATAGCTCATTTGCTCTTGCACAGCGCTCAAACTTTTGGTCACCGCAAAATTTTCGTAACTTTTTTGTTTTCCTATGTTTAACACATGTCGAGGTCACCTTTGGAGGACAATCGTGAATGGTAGGGAAAGTTTTGCAACAAACGCAACTGTCTTGTTTTGGGGACCCATGGGGACTACAAAATATGTGAAAATGAGAAAAATCGGAGATGGTCGAAAATTCGCGAGCTCCCCCCCCCCCTTAAAACCAACCAAGCTTGGCTTTGAAAAATAAAGCTTGGTTTAAGATGGTACGTTTAAGATTATAAAATTTGTAAAGGTTAAGACGAAGGTGAAGGTTATGAAGAAGAAAATCTGAAGTCAGGGCGATGGTGGACCAATAAGCAAGCTAACCAACCAAGCTTGGCTTAGCAAAATATAGTTTGGCTTAAGAATATAAAATTGAAAAAGTATAGGTCTCGCCGGGTATGAAACCCTGGTGCTAGATTCACAATGACAGACCGTTAGATTGCAAGTTGTTGTCAAAGGTGTGTGATGTCCGCATGTCGAATTAAGAATTGTTGTGTTATATTCCACTCTAAGTGCGCATTCAGATCCGCTAAATAAAGCTAAAAGGTTTCCTACGAACTGGCGTTTATTCCAATAAACAATACAAAAGAATATAGACAACTCAGAAATTAGATTTCAGGCATGAAATAAAAGAACTACTCTAACTCACGCTACAAAATGGCAGACATGGACTCACTGTTCGACCGACCTACCCACAGCACGGAACTACCCCAACTGATAGCGTTCCGCCATCTTGAACTGGTTCACAATTATCAGTCAAGTTTGAGAAACGAAACTAGCTAATGATAATTTTACCTTGATTATTCATGAAATATTTCGGTTTCGATTCAAACTCATCTACCGTATAATTAGGCCTAGCACACATATATTTCATATATTCTACAGTATGTATACCGAAGATAGTGAGGGTGTGCCAACAACCAAGCCTTAGCAAAATAAAGCTTGGTTCAGAGTTGGCGCCGGGTCCGGGTACCCGCGGGCCGGGCCGGGTCCGGGTCCAACTTTAGGACCCGCGGGTCCGGATACCCGCGGGTCCAAATCCGGGTCCGGATCCAAAATTCTGAACAAAACTGGATTTTGGTACATTTAGGGATGTTAAAGCATTACAATTTGTTGTATTTCCAATAAAAGGTTGGTGGAACCGGTGTGTTAGGCATTGAGATACAATGGTTAGTTGTCCAGCTGAGGTCATACTGATGTAATGCTGCTCTGCTGGGATGTGCATCTATCAAAATGTTTGGCGCAGGGCTTTACCTCACTTTCATGATTTGTCATTAGCCCACATGAACGTTTTCTTTATTTAACGTAGGATTGTTATAAGAGAATTCCTAAAGTGAGCTAGCATTGCAATACTGCACTGACATAAATTCTTTTCAAGACGTAGAGTGTGTACACGAGTTTCTGAATTCTGACTTGGCCTGTCTTGTGTCTATACGTACGCAGATTATATGTTTATGCATATAAATTGAATAGGCAGAGGTTATAGTGTCCTGTGCTAAGTAGACATTCGCTGTTTAAAATCTAACGCTCTTTATTTACACAGCGTAAACATAAAGGAAGTATACCTACGCTTAAAGATTAATTAACGTTAGACATACGCACACCTTTCTCGAATTAGCGTAAGTACCCATATTATATATTCCTGAAAGTGAGGTAAAGCAATGCGCCAAACATTTTGATAGATGCAATAGAAACACAATATGTAGTAACTAGAATTGGAAGTAGAAAGAAATATGACAACTCGAATTGATAAGTTAGCATAAAGTTTTGCAATGCACGCAAAACTTAATCTAGTAAACAAGCTCAAGGACATTGTTTCAAATACAAGCCACCAAAAATTCGTTCACATTCTTTCCTCCAAAGCATTCGTAACTTATCCGAAGGGCAGTCTCACACTGTCTGTGGACTATCACAAAACTGGTACTGCTTTTGTTAGCCCTAGCACTCAAAATTGTCGCGAGGAGTGAAATAAGTCAACCTAAAGCTTAGCACATGTTTTATTAGCTACTGAGCTATTACAGTGAAATTTAAGAATGCAGTGAAATTTAAGAATGCAGTGAATGTTTATGCAAACTGGTTCGTTTTTTAGAACCGGGTACCCGGATCCGGGTCTGGGTGGGGCCGGGTTCGGCCTGACGGGTCCGGGTCCGGGCCGGGTCCGAAAATTTGGACCCGGAGCCAACTCTGGCTTGGTTTAATAAGATTATAAAAGTTGTAAAGCTGTGGTCATGAAGAAGTTAGTGAGGGTGTGCCAAGAACCATGTTTGTTGTTTGTAGTTGTTTGAATAAAATCAACTGAGCGGGGGGTTCTGAAGTAAAGATGGCTAGGTCTAGGGTTGATTCTGGATGTGTTAGGACAGTGTTTATGTCTGGGTTAGGATTTGTTAGGAATATTAATGATATGCTTGAATCGTGTATCAGTGGTCCGCAATTTACCGTCATTGTCATTTTAAATCTCGCAATAGTAATACACATAATAAGTGTCTCGAAAGTTGTTGAGTGTCTCGAAAGTTGTTGAAAGTCTCAAAAGTTGAAAACGTCTCGAAAGTTTAATATGTCTCGAAATATTTGCAATGTTTCTTGAAAGTTTAAAATATTTCTAAAAAGTTCGAAATGTTTCTAGAAAGTTTAAAATATTTCTAGAAAGTTTAAAATGTTTCTAGAAAGTTAGGAAGCTTCCTAGAAAGTGTGAAATTTGTCCGCATGTTTCGAGACATTTTTCAAATATTTCCAGAAAGTTTTAAAATGTTTTGAGACAATTTTGACTTTCAATTTTGCAACTTTCGAGACATTTGGTGACAACTTTCGAGTCGTTTTTTCTCAACTTTCCGGAAACCTTCTGCACTCGCCGTGGAGTTAAAGCTGACATACCCATTACGGACATACAATAATAAAAGAAACTGTGAGTATAAATGACTGCATTATACCAGAATTACAATAATATGACCAAAGATACATTTTACAAGGTGTATTCTCAAAATTTTGAACTCATTTCAGAAAATTGGTAAAATTGCTTTGCTGTTCCTATTTCTTGAAAAATCTCCTCAAGTCTGCTTTACTTTGCTAAAGATCTTTCTAATGTATATATGGCTATTGTAGAACTGGAGTATCAATCCTTTAGGGTCTATCTAGCATTCAACACAGGCTTGGCTTATATTCTAAGTTGCTCTCTTAGCTGCTAAGGTTCTGTTTCTGTCATGAAGTGAGCAAAGCAATGACCTAAAATCTCGCGATCCCTAGCGGATTTCGACGAAGTTAAGATTTTATTCTGGAGGCAATCGCATAGTTCTGGTCTGCATAAGCCAGAGCTTCCTAGACCCTAATAATCTTTGGTAATTCAAAACGGTCAAAATGCACACCAAGCAGCTGATACTGCAGAAATTGCTTATAAATAGAGCCAATGTTTTCAATTTTAAAGTCCTTTCTGACAGAGGATTAGGAAGAAATCTCTTCTCTCCAGTCCCGCCACCAAGGGCGTCATTTGTAATTGTATTTGCAATTAATTTTGCCACTTATGATTAAAAATATACATTTCTTAGAATTGCAATTTTGCTATTATTTTTGTGCTAGGAAATTGTTTTCTCAGTTGTTTCTCACCTATCTAACTAAAACTACCCATATAACAACCTTCCCGTTACAAAATCGCATACAGTGCATAAATACCGTTAAAATTCAGAAAATTAGCTTAAAAAGCACATTTATTCCACAGCTTTAATTCGAATTTTAATTCGGTCCAGGGTTCGCTTCGCCTTCTCACGGGGAGTTTTTAGGGATCGGATGAAAATTTCCTTAGGATTTGTGAAGATCCCATTCTTTTTGTATTTCTCCCGTGACCTCCATATTGCCCCGTGTGCCTCCTGGATCAGTAAATTCGCCGCCGGCTTCAATTTCCGTAATACTGGTAGGGCCACCCCCAGAGTTTTTGGCATGGTTTGGAAGACCAACACATAGACGGGCAGGGACCCATTTCTCTCTTCCGCCGGCAGGTTTGTGATAATTTCGTCGAGAATCCAGGAGTTTGCATTCCACACATCCAGGCGTGCATGGCATTTTGCAAACAATGAATATAATTGTCATCGTGAATTAATTAATAAAATAAAATAAATAAAATAAAAAATAAAATTAATCATTAATAAAATCTCTACAAAAGTCACAAAATCCATCGCTAGTTTCATCTGCATTCACAATTCTAATATTTGTAAACAATGATCTGTGTATTAATCTAAAATGGACATTCCTAGCTTTCCCAGACACAAATTTAGTTTTCAAATTCTTCCAAATTTTGGGCCAAAAAACTTCATTTTCAGTTTTCCTGCCTTTTTTGCTCAATCTGTCTGAGAAAACGCAAGTACGTATTTTACATTAATTAATTCGAAATAAATGTGTCTGAGCTTCATAGTTTCTAAATTTGCAATTTTTCCATTTAAAAGCACCGCGTGGGGGGGGGGGTAAAATTTAACTGTAATTTAAGCTCTACCTTCTTTAGTTCCTTGAAAAATTTGATTTCGGAAAAAGTCAAAGGTCGTGTGCCATTTTTGATTTTCCCCCATTCTCCTCTTACACAGACTGACTAGTCTTTGCGCGGCTGTTTATATCAGGGAATCCGATCATCATCGAATCATGATCGACGGTCATCACGCGACCGTTCACCGTCGGCTCGTCGTCGTCGTGAATCCGACCGTCATCGGAAACCGTCACGAAATCGTCATTCGGAAGAGCGGAATCGCTCGACCTACCGCCATCACGAACGCGATTGTCACAATGATCGTCGCCCTCCGGCCTATCCAATCAAACGTCATGAAGAGTCTTGTTATGATCGCAATCGACGTCATGCCGCTGACACGATGAGCCGGTCACGACGAAAATCGCCGGCCTATCGTGTACCTCGTGTCAAAACCATCAAGAAAGCGGACGGATGAAATTCAGCTATTCGGGAATTGCCACCCGAATATCCATCAAGCTATACCAGAGACAATTTCCACCATTTCGGGTCTATTTGGTCACCGTCCTATGCGAAATGCTCAATTAGGACATCGCAAAGCAGGTGTACCGTGGGACGGAGGACCCGATTTATGATCGATTTACGATTGAGCAGCCAACACCGGCTGAGATAGTGACCATCAAACTGGACCGTTGGCCTGATCACTCTATCATCAATATGTGGGACAATAACTTCCAGTGGAAGCCCCATAACATCCCGGGCGACCCTCGTGAGAAGAACCGGCATCCATGTGTGGTCATGTTCCGTGAGGAGGTCCTCAAGTGGTTGGTGGACAACGTCCACCACACCCAACGGTTCCCGGAGGACTTTCTCGACAAAATCTGGAAGAAGATGTGGGACCGCGATCCTCAGCTGACGAATCACATGACGGCTCAGCCTATCTCGGTGACGACTGGTGGTAAGACCACTGGCGCTCACGATGGCAGATCTTGGACTATCGTGATCGTTATGGGAAACTTTACAAGGATTTTCCCATCAATCGGGTTTCGTCAAACGCGCCGATGGGCCAATTGTATGGCCACGGCAGCTCTGGTGCTGGAATTGTTCCGCTATCCTCATCTGATCAGACGGCACGAATTTCGAGAGTTCTACTCATGCCATATGCATAGCCGTCGTCTACGAACCCGATGCATGACCATCAGGAAAGCCATGCTTGGTTATCACCGGCCCGACGTCGAGGGCATCGCAAACGTCGACGAAGGCTTTTTCCTCAACTTCCATTTTGGACCGGAATACGCCTTCTCCTTTATGTTCAAACATATGCCGTATATCAATCTGCCGGTGGAACAATTCGAAAACTCCTATGTTGGGACCAAGGAGCACCTCTATCAGGTGCGCAAGGGCTGGTATTGCCAGTCTGATGTCGTCATGGACCTAGTGAGGGATCATCCCGGTCGCGATGGCTTTGCTATCAAGCATCGCACGGACAGAGCCATTGCCGCACTGCCCGCTTGTCGCCTCCAGCGATGGCAGTCAGGTCCGGATCAGCTCACTCAACGGCTGATCATTTTCCACGTATTCTACAATTGCCTTGATATGCAGAAATTCCTGGTCCAGACCATCGGAAGCTATTATTGCAAGGCTTCCACGGACCCTTGGTTGGGGATTGGCGTGAAGGTTCCTCGGGGTTTTAAGCCTGATGACCTTTTGTACGACGGCAAGTAGAATTGGCTCTTCAATACCAACAATCGGTCAGGCCACAACATTCAGGGATCTCTCTATACGGAAGTGGGACTTTGGTTCATGCAGGCAGGACCCGACGAGCTGTGGGAGGACCGGTTCGACCGAATTCCCCTGTCTGGAACCCGGCTCGACGCCTATCTTGACGTGGTCCGTCAGCGCATCGTGGCGGCCGCGGAGCGATACAAGAAGGGACTGCCAGCACCTCCGTTCTACGTACGGAACCGCCAGCGGCATTGATGAACCAGCCCATTGACCTGCCGGTCAACCGGGAGGGCATTCACATTGTCGGCTATGCCCCGCCTGGTGAGGAGAAGAGCATTTTCCATCCATCTGTTGCCCTGACCCTGTGGAATCCATTGGCACCGAATCCCCAGGACCACCATCGGGCCACGGACATCGTCATGATGGAGTATTGAGCGCGTCGGCATCAACCCTCATGCTTCAGAATCCGGCATTTTCCATCATTTATGATTATTTCATCGCGGAAAGATGCCTTTCCTGATATGACATTTCTTTCTTCTGGCATTTGATTGAGCTTGATCCATGTCGCCCACCATGAAGACGGCTCATCCGATGTCAGAAATTGAATTTGAAATTCTCCTCTTGATCGATTTGATCCTGACCGCTATATTAGGTTTTTGTTTTATCGATTTGGTTGTGACAGTGACACTTATTTCTGCATTCCATATAATATGCAATATGTTACTTTGAATTTTAATTCAAGAATTTAGAATTTTCTGTGTAGTTTTGTATTTTGCATTTACGAATTTGGAATTTGTTTATGCGAACTTGGATTCTGTATTTTGTATTTTTGCATTAGTTTCTTTGACGGTATTTACTTTACGAGCCTAATTTCTTGTCATGTGCACTGTGTAAATTTAGGTATGTATGTATTTTCTTTACGAACTGTATCTTCTCTATATGTTACTTTGCGAATCTGTAATTTCCTTGTTTACTTAATTTTGAACCTTTAATTTCCTGTACTCTTTGTTTTTGTCTATAATTTTGTCATATGTTAACCAAAGTTTTCTACTAGTATTATTCTATGCCAATTTTAGTTGCTCAGTGTAATGTCCAGTGCATTCGATCCATTTGTTCTTGTCATTACTGGCATATTTGCCTTATTTGGTCAAAAAACCCAGTGACGTTATCGTCATATGAAAATACAAAAATTTGACGATTGGAGGGTGGGTTTTATTCCCCTAGGACGTCACCCTAACGGTGTGTCTTTTGTAGTAACTTTATTATTATTATTATTATTATCATAGGCTGTTTGCCTTGTCGAGCGACGGCCTGATGAACCTTAGCTTGGCTTGGTTTAACTTAAATTTATTAACATTTTATCTGAAAGTTCAACTTATTTTCTTGTTATCTTAATCTAACTAACACACTCGTTTGACTATACATTCCAAAGGAGGGTAACTCCTCTAGCTCATGAGTTACTTTTGGAAAGTCATCGTATTTACTTAAGTCCAAATACTTTTACGGTTCTACTTATACGTGTATCTTTGAATACGCATAATTTTTGGTCACTTTGTGCTTTAATTTGTGATTGTTACTAGCCTAGCTAGTATATGTTTATCCCACCGTAAAATGCCGTATTTAATCACTAGTTTTTTGTATTTTTTATAATACGTATATACTTACTTTTGACTTGTTTAGTTTAGCTTTGTGACTTGCGGTTGACAAATCGTCTGTTGTGTATTAGTATCTGTAGCAGCATTGCTCTGTACTGTGTACTTGTTTTAAGAGCTCAGCTCACGTACCAGTTCGCCTTTGAACTGCTCTCGGGAGTTCGTATGGCGAGCCCTGGGGAGATGTAACGGATCAAGGTTGGACATGGTCAACCTTTCCGTTGCTGGCGGCTGCAGCTAAGTTCTACCCGCTTGGCTTTGTCTACATCATCCAAAGGGGATGGATTTACTTTGCAAGTCACGTAGCTCCCCCAACGTGTATGTTTGGGATTGGGTGGGTTCCCCCCCATGCTATACGGGGAGCTACGTGATTGGGGGAAATTATCCACTAGGGGGCGCTCGTGGGAGGGTTCAACCCAACACTCGCTTTCCCCCCTTCAGTCTTATACTTTCTAAATACGCCCTCCATATCCCCTGTATTTCTCTGCAATTATACCTGTGTATATTTTGCCCCTGCTCTCCCCAGAGCTTGGTACTGGTACTTGGCCTTTTGGCCCTGTAACTGTAAGTCCAACTTGTGTGTTTGCTTTGTATAACTGAGGGCTCAGCCCATAATTCTTTTGTTATCTTTATATAATGTTTGTTGTTCTTTGTTTATTAAAGTGTTGCTATCAACTCTATTAGCAGGAGCTCAGTAGATCCTGCCAGGTAGGTAATTCCTGTTCGAATCCTGGATACTGAGAGTGAGGAGGCATCTCTTCACTTAGGGCAGGTCATTACTCTGTTTATTGTCTGGCAAGGCTGTCTCGACCGTCTCCTGTAGTCAGTTAGTAGTATAGTGTACCCGTTTCGACCCCCGCTCCCGGGAGTCAAAAGTTGGAGTAAATTTTTGTTTCCAGTTCTTAGTTTATAATTACAATATCTTCTTTCCCGTTTTAGTTTAACACCTTCCTATGATTCTATATTCTTCACTCCCACTGATCCTTGCTTTTCCTACCTTCTAACTCCAAGGGTTTATATAATCTAGTTGCAGCATCATCCAATCAGGTATTATAAAATTTTCATAAGGGGTAACATTTGACCGCCTATAACTTTCCCACCTCTCGTCCGATTTTGGTGAACTAAAAAGTAGTGAACTCTACCTACTAAGACCTACCCTACAAGACAGATAAACTTCGATACTGTACATCCATCACTACCTTGAGCTTAATTTACCCGTATCAAGATCACAATTCCTAGTCCGCCTGATACTTCTTTCTTGGTACATATAGGTTTAGGGTTTATGTCATTCCAGTTTTTTCGACCGATTCATCCATTTGTCACTACCCTTCATCTCCACTTGAATTACATCTTCCTATCCTGAGCCTATTATATTTATATTTCCGACCTTATGTACTTACAGACTATTTTGATTTTGAGTGATTACACCTAACATACTCCGAGCCTTTTTATCTTCGTTTTACCTCATTACACCGATATACAATCTTTACTTTTTACCGTCCAATCATACCTTACCATTTACATTGGCTTCATTCACTTAGTCACTCTTAAACTACTCCAAACCTACTCTGACCATCCTTTCTACATCCTTCTTCCATGATCTACCGTCCTACTTTAAATTCCTTGTCTTCGTTCACCGAGTCACTCCCAAACTACAGTGAGCCTACTCAGAGTATGTTTTATCCAACTTTCTTTCATGATCTACCTTCCTGTCTTGCCGTTCCATTCACCTTGCCTTCTTCGTTTGTGGGGTCACTCTTAAATTGCACCGAACCTACTCTAAGTATACTGTTGCAACGTTCGTAGATCCTTATCTTTACCTATCTTGTCTGACCTAACCTTATAATCAACCTTCCTTATTTTGTACTCTGAGTCACTCCAGACCTGCTCCGACTTAACACCGAGTTTACACCGAGCCTACTCTGAGCTTACTCCGAACCTACTCCGAACTTGTTCTAAATTTACTTCGATTCTTACTCCGTTTGTGTTAATTTCTGTCAAGTCATTCCTTAATTCTTAATTTTCTTCAGTCTCTCCAAATTCAAATGTTCTGGTTTCCAGTTCTTCACCAGGCATCATTGACCACACTATTTTTTACCATCCTGTTTTCTCTAACTTAATTCCACCATGGGTCACTCCTGCCTTACTCTGAGACTACAGTTCAGTGGACCTTCAAGATAACTTTTCATAACTTCTAAACCAATTTGATTGAGCTTTTCTGACCGTCTCCTTTCCCTTGATTTGTGTTGTGAGTCGCTCCGCCCCTGCTTGCTTACCAGACTTTTCAACCATCACCCTAACCCTACCGTAATTTGTCTTTCCGACTTAACATAACTTCCCGACTTCCTTGACTTCATATATATACTCGAGTCACTCCGAACTACATCAACCATAGTCTAAGCTGACATTGTCCACCCAGATTTCAATCCATCTCCTACTCTTTCTCCAGCTGGCCAAGCACCATCATTTTCCTTATGCGTCAGATGAAGGGTAGTGACAAATGGGATGAATCGGTCGAAAAAACTGGAATGACATAAAGCCTAAACCTATATGTACAAAGAAAGAAGTATCAGGCGGACTAGGAATTGTGATCTTGATACGGGTAAATTAAGCTCAAGGTAGTGATGGATGTACATTATCGAAGTTTATCTGTCTTGTAGGGTAGGTCTTAGTAGGTAGAGTTCACTACTTTTTAGTTCACCAAAATCGGACGAGAGGTGGGAAAGTTATAGGCGGTCAAATGTTACCCCTTATGAAAATTTTATGAAACCTGATTGGATGATGCTGCAACTAGATTATATAAACCCTTGGAGTTAGAAGGTAGGAAAAGCAAGGATCAGTGGAAGTGAAGAATATAGAATCATAGGAAGGTGTTAGACTAAAACGGGAAAGATGAAATTGTAATTATAAACTAAGAACTGGAAACAAAAATTTACTCCAACTTTTGACTCCCGGGAGCGGGGGTCGAAACGGGTACACTATACTACTTCGGTTCGTTGTCTATTTGTGCTACGGTCTCCGCATCCGCTGGCATTCGTGTGTGGTAACGGTGCTCGTACGTAGAATCAGGTACTGGTCCCGCTACATCATGAATAGAAACTTGAACATTAGCTAGAATTATTAGTATGAGCTCAGTCTTTTACTAATTTTGACGGCTAAGAGCTGAAACTTAAATTTCTACACTAGTACTAATCTAGAATTGCCTAATAATGAGAATAAACGACCAATACAGCATTTACGGCGTTTTAGGTCCTCAAACATTTTGATTATTCCCATTTTAGAATGGCACAGAATATTTTTGGACTAGCAAAACTCGCGTACTACTGGTAAAAACGTTGAAATAATGGAACTTGACAAGAAAAAGTGTGAAAACTTGATAAACATATTCCGAAAGCATTGAAAAAACTTTAAAAATGTGACCCGCCGGTGGGTCACATTGTCTCTAGATAGTATTTTGTATTTATAAACAATGTAACCCACGGGTGGGTCACACCCGGAAACAGCCAAAATTGACTGCGCAATGATATTGGGATTCTATTGGAATACTTGAACTCATTTCACAACTTGTAGTTCTTTATTAACTGGTTTTGTCTGAGACTATTACGTCCTAAAACCTGCTGAACGTGTTAATTAAAGCCGTAAACAACGTATCCGCCCTTGGAACTAGGGAACGAATACAGGTGTGCACCCGTTACACTGGATGTGCCTATCGTAGTGCATATCGACATCGTAGCCCACTAAGGACCTGGGCTGGAAGGACAACAGGGAAGAGTTGGCTCCGGGTGCAGGTTTTCGGACTTGGTCGCACTCGGACCCGGATTGTCACAGGAAATCCGGATAGCAGACGCATAAAACAAAATTTGAGTAATGGACATAATACAAAAAAAGGAAGTTTTCGATTCAACAATAACCATAGTTACTGATTCCTTGCTAACTTTAATTTTGGACTCAAGATTGCCGGTTCTAAAATATTTCCTGGAATTTCAAATATTTATTCTAGACCAGGATTCTAGTAAAATTTTGGTCAGGACCCAGCCCGTCCGGGTCCGAGTCCGGGTACCCGCGGGTACCCGGACCCGGCTGCAAAATGCCAACTCTTCGACAGGGCTGGTAAACAGCAATAGCGAACGTCAGTGAAAGCGTCGTACCTGGCTGTGACACTTCCGAAGAAGTGCAAAAAGCCTTTTGAGAATGACCAATTTGGTGACGTATGAATATATTAGGCAGTTGGACATTTAAATAAAATATTTTAACCTGAACCAGCCACCAACCCTTCGGAAATAACTTATAGACGTACCGTCTTTGTTGCCGTTGTCGTTGGCATACGCAAAAAGAGAAAGGTACAAGATCTTCCGGATTCCAGTTTCAATTAAAGTTTTCCTTTAAATGCACCAGTACATTGCTTTCAGAGGACTTCTTGAACAGTACGTTTCCACTACTTCAGGGTTCAGCATTATTGCATAAATTTCAACTTTTTGCAGTCACCTTGCATCAAACTTCCTGCAGGTTAACAGTTTTTATGGCTGATCCTTTTTTCGGACACCTCACCCCAGTTGGTATTCCGGTTAGGGGTAGTGCCAGCTTGTTTTCGAAGTGTGTTGGGGTGTGGGAAGCAGACACTGAATAACTACAATCGCCATTATCCAAGGTGTTTTCCAAGGCTATCGAGGCGTCCAATAGGTACTTTCACCGTAATGAAGGCCACGTGGCAGCGCTCACCGAGCAGGCGGCCGCCCCTTACACAGACTCGGTAAATTGCCCATAGGAGGATGTACAAGGTTTTCCCTGGAGGTTTCTGTGTCCGGCCCCTGATTGGAGGCAGAGTAAACAATGATCAGAGTAGATAGATTGTTCTATTTCAGATCCCATGGATCTAAACTTTCGTGTTTGTGGTCGATATGTGCAGAGAGTACATCAACATTCCTCTCCGATCAACCTGTGCACATCCTTAAACAAATGTTGGGCAGCCAATTGTTTGCCCAGCTTTTTTCAGCATCGAAAAACCCTAAACAGTAGTAGGAAAATGTCATTTTTTCGGCTGCTTTGAAAGACAGCAAAATCCTTTAACAAAACCTGAGAGACCGAAGCACCCCAGCCACAACTTAAAGCAGTGTTCGCTTCATTGACTGCGTTCAGAGTCAATAAGCACAGAGCGCGCCCAAAAGTACCTTGTTTTCGATCCGCACTGTACGTTGGATTTG
>JASAND010012502.1:0-11009 GCA_030248195.1 Trissonchulus latispiculum
AGGTCTCCTCTCCCCCACTACAACAAGCCCAGCTCCTCTTGGGAATTTAAGAATCACAACTTTTTTGCGCGCAGCCGTCATGGCCGCGGCGGCGCCGCAAGTCGGCCTCATAGCGGAAAGTGACCGATCGCCGCCGCCAGCGAGCTGCTGATTTCTTTATATTCAGAAATTACATATGGGTTGAACTCGGAACTACGTCCAGGTTGCGTTTGTCTGGCTCTGCGTCTTGTCACACGGCGGAAAAGGAGACCCACTCGGTTCCAATTTTTGCGTCGTCGGGAGGGAAAACAGTCGGAAACCGCTTTCCCGGAGGTCCATGTAGTAGGCTCTACCCGGTGGTCTCCCCGTCTCGCCCATAGGGGTTTGGTGCGCCCAATTTTTGGTGAAGCCGTGTCTTACGTTGGGTCCCACCTTTGCCGTTCGGAATATGGACGGCCCCGCTTCTCTGGTTTGAATTTCGGCGTCTCAAAACTTTCGGTGCTCCAGTTATCTCGGCAAATCTCGTTTTATCTAGTTTGCCGGGTTGGTCCCACCTTTGCCGTCGGGAGGGGCCGGTGGAGGGGGTCATAGTCGAAACTAAAATTTTTTCAAAAGTGGTCAAATTTGAAAGCTTCGCGAGCTGAGCAACTTTTGTCAAGAACTGCGTACCCAAAGTGGCTGTAGAGCAAGCCGTGGTGGGTGGGGTATTGTTTTTTGGGTCAAAAATAAATTTTTTCAAAAGTGGTCAAATTTGGTATCAAATGAAAGCTCTAGCGAGCTGAGCAACTTTTGTCATAGAACTGCGTACCCAAAGTGGCTGTAGAGTGCTGAATGCGGGGTGGGACTTTAGGTTGGTTTTTAAGTCAAAAATAAAATTTTTCAAAGTGGTCAAATTTTGGTACGGGGGGGAAAAGGTGTGTTCGTTTGGTTTTTTTGTCATAGAACTGCGTACCCAAAGTGGCTGTAGAGTGCTGTGAGGATTTTCAGTTTTTGGGTCAAAAAGTGGTCAAATTTGGTGTTTAAGTGAGTTGAGCACAACAGGTGTTCGTAGATTCCAAAGTGGCTGTAGAGTGCTGTAGTGGTGGGGTGCATTTTAGCTATTTTTGGGTCTGCAAATTTTTTTCAAAAAGTGATCAAATTTGGCATAAAATGAAGCAGCAGCATAAATTTTTGTCATAGGTTCAAAATTCCAAAATGGCTGGGAGTGGGGTGGGACTTGCGATTTTGGCAAATGGAATTTTAAGTGGTCAAAGTTGTGTCACGAGGTTCTAAGCGAACGGGAACAACTTGGTTGTGCCACCCACCCAAACTTGCCTGTGTCTATCCTTTAAATTCCGGTTAAGAAGTAAAGACAACAGTTTCATAGGGCGATCGGACAAGTTATTTGACACAGCAAGTTTGGATGGGTGGCTCCACATAAGTTGTCTCTGTTCGCTTATGACTTTCATTTGACACAACTTTGACCACTTTTAAAAAATTCCATTTTTTGACCTACGTACATATAAAATCGCCTAAGTCCCCACCCCAGCACTCCTTACAGCCATTTTGGGTACGCAGTTCTATGACAAAAGTTGGCTCAGCTCACTTATAGCTTTCTTTTTATGCCAAATTTGATCACTTTTGAAAAATTTTACTTTTGACCCAAAATAGCCCAAGTCAACACCCCACCCCACCACAGCACCCAGCAGCAACTTTGATATGTATGCAGTTCTATGACAAAAGTTGCTCAGCTCACTTAGAGCTTTCATTTGATACCAAATTTATTCACTTTTGGAAAACTTTATTTTTGACCCAAAATAGCCTAACCCCCCCCCACCCAACCCCACCACAGCACTCTACAGCCACTTTGGGTACAGCAGTTCTATGACAAAAATTGCTCAGCTCATTTCGGCCTTTCATTTTATACTAAACTTGACCACTTTTGAAAAATTTTAATTTAGAACCAAAATAGCCCAAGTCCCCACCCCACCCCACCACAGCACTCTACAGCCACTTTGGGTACGCAGTTCTATGACAAAAGTTGCTCAGCTCACTTAGGGTTTCATTTGATACCAAATCTGACCACTTTTGAAAAATTTTATTTTTGACCCAAAATAGCCTAAGTCCCTACCCCCACCCCACCACAGCACTCTACAGCCACTTTGGGTACGCAGTTCTATGACAAAAGTTGCTCAGCTCACTTAGAGCTTTCGTTTGATACCAAACTTGACCACTTTTGAAAAATTTTAATTTCGACTACTTGACCCCCTCCACCGACTGACCCTCCCGACGGCAAAGTGGAACCAGCCCAGCAAAATAGGTGCGTCGGACGGCAAAACGGATACCGGGAATGAGCTGGGCGCACCAGAAAACCCCTATGGACAAAGTTTTGAGACGCCAAGTAGAGCCTAGTATGGACCTCCAGGAAGCGGTTGCCGACATGACCCTCCAGACGGCAAAGTGGAACCAGTACAGCAAGATGGATGAGTCCCACGGCAAAAAGGACACCGGGAATGAGCTGGGCGCACCAGAAAACCCCTATAGACAAAGTTTTGAGAGGCCAGGTAGAGCCTACTATGGACCTCCAGGAAGCGGTTTCCGACTTGACCCTCCCGACGGCAAAGTGGAACCAGCCCAGCAAGATGGGTCAGTCAGTCGATTTTTCATTTTTCGAATTTTCGCCATCTTTGACGGGCCACTGTGGTCGCTAGGGAAGTGATAGAGAAACGCAACCTGGACCGCTAGTTAGTTCAATATATGTAATTTCTGAATATAAAAAGAAATCAGCTCCAGCTCGTAACGTTCGACATGAGCGACGATCACAAAAATGGTCACTTTCCGCTATGAGCCGACTTTGCGGCGCCGCCGCGGCGCTGTGGCGCAGCTGCGGCGCAAAAAAAGTTGTGATTCTTAAATTCTTTAGAGGGCTGGGCTTATTCTACTGGGGGGGGGCGGGGGCCGCCCCCATAAACACCCTTCCCCCAAAATCGTTCCCCCCCCCCAAAAATCGCCCCCCCCCCAAAAAAAGTGGGCGCCCCTTTTGGTACCAACTTTTACCCTGAAAAAATAGCTCAGAAGGCCAAATTTTTAAAATTTTCCGGCTTCGCCGGAGATTTTTACTCCATCTTTGCCCTTTTCAACACTAAATCTACTTATTTTTGCTATGAAAATCAACTTTTATAGTATATGCCAGAAAAATAGCGCTATTTTTATGATATTTTTCGACATATTTTCGCCCCCCCCCCAAAAATTCCTTGCCCCTCGGACCTTTGGGGGGGCCCCCCCCCAAGAAGCCCCCCCCCAAGAAAAAATCCCTAGAATAAGCCCAGGAGGGTACTACTAGACCCCATAGCCATAGCCCTTTAGGTTGGCCCACCGCTGCAGATCACGTGAAAGCGGCGAACATTATGTACAATACAACCATCAAATAGGAGAAACCGGAAAAAAACATCGCCGCCATAACCTGTCCGGGCGCAACTTTTTAACGGTAAGTGATACGGGGCTGAAACTTCACAGACATACTAAACTCGATGTGCTCTACAATTTGCGCATGAAATCTGCGCAGGATCTGCGCAGGATTTTGCGCAGCTTCTGCGCAGCTTATTTTACACTGTCTCCAGCCACTTTTCACACATATTATATATATAATACATATATATATATATATATATATATATATATATATTCATCGATTTTTATAAAAGAGTAGACATACAGAATCTGCCGCCGAAGTAGCAAAAAATCCAAAGTAACCGCAGGAACTAACGGAACGAACTGTCGCAGGAAAATTGAGACAATCAAGTCTTTTGGCAGATTAAAAATAAATGATGCGCAACACAGTAATTTCGAACTGTTGAGAATAGTACCGTTTATCATTGTTAAGGGGGGGGGGGGGAGGGCTACTAAAATCGACTTGCCGATTGGCCTACTTTTGGCGAAGTGGCGAACATGGGTGTGGTCAAAAAATAATCGGATACCGAGATATTAGCTGCCTTCCAGTCATGTGCTGCCGTCGCGTTTATGTGCCCGACTTCCCCTTTTTCACAACTACCAACATTTAATTAAAAATCTCTGCTGGTTGCAAGACGCTGGCCTCAAGGTTGCCATTTGCCAATGTGATTTGGCACATATGCCCCTATTTGCAGAAAAATACTAGACGTCTCTATATTATCTGCATCTAAGGGAATTACTCTTCAAAGTTGAAGTTTATTACTGGTGCGAGCTTATAAGGCTGTATATAATTTGACATATGCAGAGTCCCTACAGGAGTACTCATTTGTGCCAAATGGCAAGAAATTCTGAAGCCTGAAAAAATTTTTATGTCAACTTTAATTGCCAAAATCGACAGTCTTAGTCTGGCGTATCCTGAGAAGAAGCTTTCTGCACCCTTAGAAGTCACAGACCTTCACTGATCGAGCTTAAATTTGATATTGGTGTATTTTCAACCATGCTGAGTTCAAATATCTCAAAAAATTTAATTTCAAAAAATCTGAGTTTTTCGATTTCTGGGGTACCATTGCCCAAAAAAGGCGATTTTGCAATTTTTAAAGATTAAACTTGACATAAAAATTTTTTCAGGCGGCAGCATTTCTTGCACAAATGAGTACTCCTATAGGGCCTCTGTATATGACTAATTACAGCCATATAGCTCGTGCCATTAATAAAATTTCCCTTTCGTTAGCCAAAATATTTTTAAGTTTTGCCGAAACTTCAACTTTAATTTCCTTAGAAGCAGACAACATAGAGACGTCTAGTATTTTTCTGCAGATAGGGGCACATGCGCCAAACCACATTGGCAAATCGCAACCTTGAAGCTAGCGTCTTGCAGCCAGCAGAGATTTTTAATTATGTTAGTAGTTGTGGGTCGGGCACATAAACGTGACGGCTGCACATGGCTGGAAGGCAGCTAAAATCTCAGTATATACCCGATATTTTCTGACCACGCCCATGCTCTATAACTTCGCCAAAAAGTAGGCCAATCGGACAAACTCGGGGCAAACCTTTAGTTGCCCCTCCCCCTTAAGCGGCTGTTAGATATGTATTAGAGGTGAACCGGGGCCTGGTTTATCTTAGGCATTTATCGCGGCAGACCCAAAACGGGGGCATATATATGTATATACTTTTGAAAATGTTTCATGTTACTACGTGTGAACACGGCGAAAAACCTTTGAAAATTACTAGTTTTAAGTATTTTTCAACAAAAATTGTGAAATGAAAATTCTTCTTAAAAGTGCGGCGACGTCGAAAAATTTTGTGAAAATTTAGGGTTAAAAGATAAGAGTTTGGCAATTTTTTTGGGTTGCGAGGAGAAGAAGTCGGAATTTACAAGGGGTGGGTCCTCAAAGGGGCGGACACCCACAGTCCCGTTAAAATACTAGCAAGGGGGGCCATGACCCGGCCTGTAAAAACTACCAACGATGTCCTGTAGAAATTACAAGACTTAACCTGTATTTTCTCCAAAAGCTTTAGTATTTATCATCTACAAGTGATTCCTGTAGTTTCTACTGGAACATTTCTAAGAGTGTTAACACGACTTTTGCAAAAACTTTCAGAAATTAAGAGACACCAATCAAAAATCAATTGGCTAAATGATTTCTTACTACTAAAAACCCACAGCTTTCCTAAAGCCTGTAGATCGGCTATGAGAAGGAAATTTGTGAATACAAAGCAGAAACTAAGTATATGTAGGTCATTTTCCTGTATATAAATACAATATGTACGCAATGGAAAACTGCAAATACAGTGGCTGTTAAGTCAACCTCGAGCTCTTTTCGATCAAGAGTATCGCACACAAGGGACCACAATTCCACCACTACAACCAGAAAACTAAGAGGGCCATGCAAGCCCTTACAATATTGCGTAACGGTGCTCAGACCAAAATACGTTTACCTCCCCCCCCCCTTTTCTTTTTGAGGAAGGGGAGGGGGGGTAGGCGACAATACATGCACCATCTCCAATTTGACAAAAAAGACCGCAACTTTCCTGCTCTACCCTCTTCCCACACGGGAAGGGGAATTACATTTTAACGACAGCTTTCAACCAAACGGGAGACCATTCGTGTATTATGGTTTGAGAACCGTTTACGTAATGAACTGGAAAAAGCTGCCCTCTAGTGGCTTAATACTCTTCTTCAATTTTTGTCTTCCAAACAATAGAACTGCTACAGTCCTCCACCTATTCTTTCTGAACTATTCAACAGTCCCAGACAGAAAGGGGACTCCAACAAATAAGGAAAACTGTCTAACATCAGGTCTTCTTACAAAATCAAAACACCACCACTTTAGCAGCGAATCAAGCATTACTGCTTCAAACATGGATGAACAAGGTGATATATACTGTCGTCAGAGGAGGGTCCGAACTCCCCCCTTTTAAAGAGCAAAATTTTTTGCAATTTGTAGTACGAATGCGGCCATTTTTTGGAAAAATTTGTCCGGATCCCCCTCCGCTTTTCGAAAATCCTGGACACGCCCCTGACTGTCATACACCTTAGTCAAGGAAACGCCAGGCTTCCTGCAATGACTGTTCCCCTTAGCTCAAATGGTACAGCGCTCAGAGCCCAAACCAGGTTGCCGATTCAAATCCGGAGTTTCATTTTTGAAACTTTAGTGCTTTTGAAGTATTTCATTTCAATGATTCAGTAGTGCGAAAAATTAAGCAACAGTTAAAACATTGGCAATCTCCTCAGTTCTGACTTAAATCTTCAGAAGACAACAACACAACCTGTAAAAACGATCTTCTTTACTTTTAGAATTCAAAACAGAGCAATCAAAAACAACGAACAGAGTAACAAGTTATAAACCCATTATAACAAAACAAATCGCAAGTAATTTAAACAATCAACATTTAACAACAAAAACAAATCCAAGTTCAACGAAATTCTTCAGTATCTTGGGGATGGGAATTCTTTCTTCATTTGAAAGTCCACTTCTAAATCTTCTGCAATGACAGCTAACGGAACACATCGTGCACTTTTCCAACCAATTAATTAGTTATTAATTAATCTAGTGCAATTTCACAGATCTAACAATGTCCGGTCGAATGCCGCGCATTTCACCACCATATTTGGTCAGTTCACGTTTCACGTCAGGAATCTAAAAAACAAAACAAAAAACAAATATAAAAAAGTGGCTGGCAAAAGCAGAAAAAACCTGCTGTTTTTGCAAAGGTTGCCCATTCAACAAATGAGAAGAGGAGGTACCGAATAACCGACCAATCACAACACAGTGCTACAGATCCTTTCACCGTAAACATCTGAACTAGAAAAAAATGCCGACTGCGGTAGGGAGTAGGGACGGAAAAAATGGGCAGCGGGAGACTGTGTTAGGACATTTTATTTTTACTTTGAGGGGAGGAACTTTGTCTTCTTCTTCTGTTTCTTTTCAGCGTCACGCGGAGCGTATCCATATGGGGGGCACCATAGGTTAACGCGGGGGGGGTCTGGTGGAGGTCCAAGCCCCCCCCCCCCACCCGGACAAGGTACAAGCCCTATCGCCGTCGGGGACAAGGGGTAACTAAAAAATGGCCAAGGGGTTACCCAAAGATAGCCGGAAAAATTAGTTTTTACAGTAAAATTTCAAAAAATAAAAATTCTGGCTTCGCCGGAATTTTTAATCTAAAATGTTTAATTTTTCAAGAAAATCGGAGAAAATTTTGAAATTGTTTCAAAAAATTGAAGATGTTTTGCAAATTTTGACAAAAAATTCCTAATTTAAATAAAGTTAGCGTTAATTTTTCGAAAAATTTTGCAAATTTATTCTTGAGGTACAAGCCCCCCTGAAAATTTTTGTTCAAGGTACAAGCCCCCTCAAAATTTTTTGGGGACAAGCCCCCCCAGGACCCGACCCTGTTAATGTATGGGGGGCACCTCAACGCCCCACACGCGTGTCAGCAAGGCAGACCACAAAGGGGGAGGGGAGCCACCGGAATAGGGCACTAGAAGAAGTACACCCGTTCGATAGCATAATTTAAGGACAGGAAGTATCTAGCTCCGACAAGACTGAATAAAGATAAAACCAAGACCGAAAGGGAAGGATCCAGCCATGCCCCGCAAAATTGGAGCTCGCTTAGCGTCGTTGACCAGACGGATGCCAGGGGACACCTGTGGGGATCTCCATTTGATGGGGTCAATGTCCATCGGACTTACCACGGAGGCGGTTCCAATGCCCCCACCCAATGGAATCCTCCCCCCCCCCCAGTTTACATAGCTAGAGCCACTGTTTCAATATAGTATTTCTTGCCCAAGAGGGCTGCGAACTTTAGAAAAGGGTGCCCGATATCCCCTATAATACTCGCGCAAGTAGATAGGACAGTAGTTGTCGGAAAGGAGTAGCAGTATCCCTTTCTATGGTATTAAAAACACAGCAGAAACTCGAGTTGAACATAATGCAAGAAAAAAGAAGGCACAAAACAACATACACAAAATGATAAGTAAAATGTCCTAACACAGTCTCCCGCTGCCCATTTTTTCCGTCCCTACTCCCTACCGCAGTCGGCATTTTTTTCAGTTCAGATGTTTACGGTGAAAGGATCTGTAGCACTGTGTTGTGATTGGTCGGCTATTCGGTACCTCCTCTTTCATTTGTTGAATGGGCAACTCCGCAAAAACAGCAGGTTTTTTCTGCTTTTGCCAGCCACTTTTTTATATTTGTTTTTTGTTTTGTTTTTTTGATTCCTGACGTGAAACGTGAACTGACCAAATATGGTGGTGAAATGCGCGGCATTCGACCGGACATTGTTAGATCTGTGGAATTGCACTAGATTAATTAATCAATTAATTGGTTGGAAAAGTGCACGATGTGTTCCGTTAGCTGTCATTGCAGAAGATTTAGAAGTGGACTTTCAAATGAAGAAAGAAATTCCCATCCCCAAGATGTTACCGAAGAATTTCGTTGAACTTGGATTTGTTTTTGTTGTTAAATGTTGATTGTTTAAATTACTTGCGATTTGTTTTGTTATAATGGGTTTATAACTTGTTACTCTGTTCGTTGTTTTTGATTGCTCTGTTTTTGAATTCTAAAAGTAAAGAAGATCGTTTTTACAGGTTGTGTTGTTGTCTTCTGAAGATTTAAGTCAGAACTGAGGAGATTGCCAATGTTTTAACTGTTGCTTAATTTTTCGCACTACTGAATCATTGAAATGAAATACTAAAAAGCAACCCTTTTAGCAAGTTTCAAAAATGAAACTCCTCGATTTGAATCGGCAACCTGGTTTGGGCTCTGAGCGCTGTACCATTTGGAGCTAAGGGGAACAGTCATTGCAGGAAGCCTGGCGTTTCCTTGACTAAGGCGCAGGACAGTCAAGGGGCGTGCTCCAGGATTTTCGAAAACGGAGGGGGATCCTGACAAATTTTTCCAAAAAATGGCCGCATTCGTACTTCAAATTGCAAAAAATTTTGTTTTTTTAAAAGGGGGAGTTCGGACCCTCCTCTGACGACAGTATATATCACCTTGTTCATCCATGTTTGAAGCAGTAATGCTTGATTCGCTGCTAAAGTGGTGGTGTTTTGATTTTGTAAGAAGACCTGATGTTAGACAGTTTTCCTTATTTGTTGGAGTCCCCTTTCTGTCTGGGACTGTTGAATGGGTTCAGAAAGAATAGGTGGAGGACTGTAGCAGTTCTATTGTTTGGAAGACAAAAAATTGAAGAAGAGTATTGGGCTTCTCACTAGAGGGCAGCTTTTTCCAGTTCATTACGTGTAAACGGTTCTCAAACCATAATACACGAATGGCCTTTCGCTCGGTTGAAAGCTGTCGTTAAAATGTAATTCCCCTTCCCGTGTGGGAAGAGGGTAGAGCAGGAAAGTTATGGTCTTTTTTTGGTCAAATTGGAGATGGTGCATGTATTGTTGCCTACCCCCCCCCCTCCCTTCCCTCAAAAAGAAAAGGGGGGGGGGGGGAGGTAACACGTATTTTGGTCTGAGCACCGTTACGCAATATTGTAAGGGCTTGCATGGCCCTCTTAGTTTCTACGGGGTAGTGGTGGAATTGTGGTCCCTTGTGTGCGATACCCTTGATCGAAAAGAGCTCGAGGTTGACTTAACAGCCACTGTATTTGCAGTTTTCCATTGCGTACATATTGTATTTATATACAGGAAAATGACCTACATATACTTAGTTTCTGCTTTGTATTCACAAATTTCCTTCTCATAGCCGATCTACAGGCTTTAGGAAAGCTGTGGGTTTTTAGTAGTAAGAAATCATTTAGCCAATTGATTTTTGATTGGTGTCTCTTAATTTCTGAAAGTTTTTGCAAAAGTCGTGTTAACACTCTTAGAAATGTTCCGAAGAAGAAACTCACAGGAATCACTTGTAGATGATAAATACTAAAGCTTTTGGAGAAAATACAGGTTGGTTCTTGTAATTTCTACAGGACATCGTTGGTAGTTTTTACAGGCCGGGTCATGGCCCCCCTTGTGGCTAGTATTTTAACGGGACTGTGGGTGTCCGCCCCTTGAGGACCCACCTCCTTTTGTAAATTCCGACTTCTTCTCCTCGCAACCCAAAAAAATTGCCAAACTCTTATCTTTTTAACCCTAAATTTTCAAGCCAGTAAATTTTTTTCGACGTCGCCGCACTTTTAAGAAGAATTTTCATTTCATAATTTTTGTTGAAAAATACTTAAAACTAGTAATTTTCAAAGGTTTTTCGCCGTGTTCACACGTAGTAACATGAAACATTTTCAAAAATATATACATATATATGCCCCCGTTTTGGGTCTGCCGCGATAAATGCCTAAGATAAACCAGGCCCCGGTTCACCTCTAATACATATCTAACAGCCGCTTAAGGGGGAGGGGCAACTAAAGGTTTGCCCCGAGTTTGTCCGATTGGCCTTACTTTTTGGCGAAGTTATAGAGCATGGGCGTGGTCAGAAAATATCGGGTATATACTGAGATTTTAGCTGCCTTTCCAGCCATGTGCAGCCGTCACGTTTATGTGCCCGACCCACAACCAGTTTCAACATAATAAAAAATTTCTGCTGGCTGCAAGACGCTAGCTTCAAGGTTGCGATTTGCCAATGTGGTAGCAATACGTAACCTGGAACGTAGTAATA
>JASAND010012504.1:0-11582 GCA_030248195.1 Trissonchulus latispiculum
TGCGTCTATCAAAAGATTTTGAGTACACCATTATAGCGAGATTCCGTGGAACCAACGTAGCGGGGATTAAGCACAAAGTTATTCCACGAAAATGAGCTGACTTGGTTGGAATTTTGCTGCCCGGTCTTTGATGAAAAATGTTTCCAGGAAAACTAGCTGGTTTAACTGGAAACTAGTCCATCCAGAATTAAAGTTAAAACACATACGTTCTAAACATACAATAAATTTTACAGAAAGGCTCTCAGTGGTTGGAAATAGAGTAGTGACGTTAAGAAATCATCTTCAAGAGGACATGCAGCTATAACAACCGGGCCTGGGACGTTTCGGTGCATGCAAGTCCGATCCGAAGCTCGAGATCCGCTTCTGCCAGACTTGGAATCCGGCTGGCAAGAATTAAGGCCCCTGTATTTCCACGAAAGCCGGCTGACTCGGCAGGAATCACGCCATCTGGGCTTAAGCTTTCAAATTTTCCTGGAATTCAGCTCATAAGTTTTTCATAGGTCGCATCCGCGGAATCTCGCTATAGTGGTGTACTCAGAATCTTTTGATAGACGCACTAGGACCAGAATCTCTGTGATGTGCAATGTGTACTTAAATTTTGTGTACGTACGTTTTCTTTGAATTCATATTTAGTCTCTTTGTCTAAAATTTTCTTATGAACCTATAATCTCTATGTTTAGTAGTTTTCGAATCTGTATTCTTTGTGTTTAGTTTATACGAACCATTCTTCTCTTGTATTTTGTTACTTGCGAACCTAGAATTTTCTTAGTTTTGAACCTGTATCTTTGTTATAACTATGTCGTATATTAACCATTATTTTTCGTATTTTTCTACTAGTTTTCTATGCCAATGACATTTGCTCATAATATGTACAGTGCTTTATTTTCGAGGAATCATTCCATACTGCCATATATATGTGTATGCCTTATATTGTCGAAAAACCCAGTGACGATTCTCGTCATATGAAAATACAACATTTTACCTAGGGAGGGTGGGGTTTTTCTTCCCATAGGACCTCCACCTAACGGTGTGTATTTTCTATGGTTATTTTATTATTATGATTATTATTATCATAGGCAGTTTGCCTTGTTGAGCGACGGCCTGATAAACCCTAGCTCAGCTTGGTTTAACTTAAATTTAATTAATATTTTATCTGAAAGTTCAACTTCTTATCTTTGTTAACATATATTAACACACTCGTTTGACTATACATTCCAAAGGAGGGTAACTCCTCTTTCCCATGAGTTACGTTTGGAAAGTCATCTGTATTTTCATATTAAGCTACTTACAATCCCAGTTTACTTAATACGGTTCTATTTTTAATACGTGTTTTTTTCTGGCCAAATACGTACGTATGACTTTGTCATTTTGTGCTTTAATTTTTGATTGTTGCTAGCATCTCATGGTGCCTAGTATATGCTTATTCACCTGTAATATGTAGTATTTAATTTTTTGTTCTTGTGTTTTTTCTACACTTGTTGGTTTAGAATTGAGCTTATGGTTTCTGACTTGCAGTTGCATTGTACTTGTAGCATCATTGCTCTGTACTGTTTGTACTTGTTGAGAGTTCAGCTCACGTACCAGTTCGCCATTTGTGCAGTGATCCTCTCGGGAGTTCGGATGGCGAGCCCTGGGGAGATGTAACGGATCAAGGTTGGAATGGTCAACCTTTCCGTTGCTGGCGGTTGTAGCTAGGCTAGCTACCCGCTTGGCTTCCTATAACATCATCAATGTGGGCTGGGACACGTTTACAAGTCACGTAGCTCCCCCAACGTGTATGCGTGGGATTGGGTGGGTTCCCCCCCTCGTGACTTTGGGAGCTACGTGATTGGGGGCAAATTCTCACTAGGGGGCGCTCGTGGGAGGGTCCAACCCAACACTCGCTCCCCTATTCACTCTGGTATTATTCTGTCACTGCGAGCACTTGCTCTTATAACGCTATTCTCCCCCTTTATTGCTGTATATTACGCCCTGTATATATTTGTGTCTCCCTCAGCTCTCCCCAGAGCATTGGTACGTTGGCTGACCCCCGTCAGCCCGCTGTAACTGTAAGTCTATATTATTGTGTGTTTGTGTGACTGAGGGTTCATCCCAGTATTATTATTGCGTTGTTATTAACTATAACTTGTTGTTTCGTTCTTATTAAAGTGTATTTAGTTAGGTTTGAGTTTCACTGAGCTCCTGCTAGGTAGGTAGTTACATCTTGATTGAGTGAGAGTGCGAGTCATCTCGCCCTTAGGATCCGATTATCTACTGCGTGTATTGTCTGGCGAGGCTGTCCCGACCGTCTCCTGTAGTCGGTCAGTTATCCATCTGTGCCACGGTCTCCGCGTCCGCTACGTCAGGGCGTGGTAACGGTGTTAGTACGTAGGTTAAACTACTAGCCCCGCTACACTTTGAGATTAGAGGCTCTTAGACTTATTGGATTTACACAATGATTTACAAGCGATAGCTATGTCACCCAATAATCACCAAACTAACCTGGTTTGGTGGGGGGGAGGTGGCAAATTCCTTTGCTCTAACCTTAGTAGGTAACTTTTGTTTAACAGTGACAGATATTGCAAATATAAATAAATATTTAATAATAAACAAATAGATAAATAAATAAATAAATAGATAAATAAATAAATAACTACATATAATGTTTGCATTATTGAAGCACCGGGGCTTGCCCCCGACCCCGGTAGACTGGCCCCGTTCAAAATTTTGAGCAATTTGTTGTTTTTTGATACTTTAACAAAAATTTTGGAATTATGAAAGTCAAGAATTTGTCCAATTGTTTGAAATTGTGGCTAAATAAATGAGCTCATCAGCTAATGAAAACAACAATAGTAAGTTTTTTACCTAAAATTATTGCTAAATGTTTAAGAAAAATGTTGAAAAAGTAGTAGTAGTAGTAGTAGTAGTAGTAGTAGTAGTTGTATCGGCCCGGTTGCATATTCTCTAGTATACATATGAGGTATGAATAGTAAACTGCTTTCAGTCTCGTTGTAATGAACAATCAAAATCTTTAATGTGACCGTTAAAAGAAACCCTCTACCAAGTATGAATTGGCACTGGCACTCAAAAACGTCATGGCGGATGAGCAGCCACCCCTTGAAACAGAATAGAATAATCAAAAGCATCTGTTTTAACTTGTATTACTCAAATATCAAGTATTTAGGACGAAACGTTTTGTGACACATTTTTTCAAGTTTTACCGATTAAATCACCGCGGAGGAAGACAAAAACAGACTTTCAAGGACCCCCACTCAACTAAACTAATCTACTAAAAATGAACAATGTAATAATGCATTATTGCAAAAGTTGCAGAAAACGAACTCATTTTCCCCGAAATTGTTTTCTGTAGTTTAATTTTGCATACTGATAGACACAATAAAAATAGATGACTGCTTTTGTCCCCTAAAATAGCACTTGAGCTGAGATCGCAATAAATTAAACAAATAGGTTTTTCTAGATTGTATAAGTAACGGACGATTAGATTTAGCAGTTCAGCAATTTAATGTGATGTTCTGTTTTTTGTCGGGCAAAATATATTAAAATTTCTTTATAAGCCATTACGGGAAAACAGTTCTGTTATTATGAAACGTCAGAAATCATCCTTTAACTCAACTCTGCGCCAGTATATTGAAGTTGACATTCCCTAATGCTTGGACAACTTTTTTGACAGTCCTAAATTAGCAGACAGATTCCGGGACAGACCATAATATGATGTTGAAAATTTATTAAATTTACATAATAAAAGTTAAAGGTTTGCACAAAACAATGGCAGTTATACTCGCGAGAAGGTGTTTTTAAGAAAAGTACTAAACCTAGATGTCTCAGTATTTAACTTGAAACTAGGTCAGAGTTAGTTTAGTTTCGGTTATTTTATGTGGAGGAAGGTCGTCAACATCTGATTTGAGTCACAGATATCCAGTGGGTGTTAGAATACAAAATTAAGTTTTTAACTAAATGCAATCTATTAATTGAAAGTTCCAGTTTGATTGTGTGTTACGTGTCTCTTTTGATGCAAAACAAATGGCTTTGACCGACAGATAATTTTATCTTTTGCTTAACTTAGCTTAATGTAAAATTGGTGCTAAGCTTAATGCTTAATGCTTAATGTTCGTACTTAATTTTTTACACAAGTTGAGTCACACTGTTCGTAATGTGTCTTGGCTGGCATACAAAAACTAATCTGAGAGGGTTTGCAACTTTTACAAAAATGCAACAAGGACTGCAAATGAAAAGTGAATTTTGTTTTTAGGTCAAATGCAATTTAATGCTCACGTAGGAAACATTAAGGTTGAAAAGGTAGTTTAATGGCGTTGCTATATGTAGTGCTAACTTTGTTCCTTTGGTGAGCAAAATCATTACCGAAACAGCATCTAACCAACAACTTCCAGATTTCGCTAAAATTCTTTTGCACTTTTCAATATTCATTCAATTGTTTCCTACAGATGCTAAGTTATATACAGAGGCTAACTGCTTCTTACGGTTTCTTAAGGAGTTGTAAAGGAAATTAAAACAAATGAAATTAAGTTACATCTTTTTCACAAATCTATTCTTTGTGGGAGAAGGGATGGTTTGTATCTGGCAACTTCTGATAATACAGAGCTTACATTTTTATCAGGTATCGGTCACTTTCCTATGGACACTTACATTTCGATAGCTCACAATGGGTTGGGTGGGACTCTACCTAGGCCGTACTTTCTAATCTTATGTTTCCCGATACGCTATCAATCTGACATATGTTCCTGAATTCGATATTTCTTCCCTCATTTCGCACGTGTTCTTCCCTCATGAGAGAGAAAATTCGAAATAGCCAATCAGATGTTGGCAAACAATAAGCAGAACCTGATTGGCTAACTCATACTATTTTCTCGAAGGTAGGAATGCGAATTCTGAAGGGGTTCTCGTCTGTTTTGGAGGGAGACAGATTTTTGAAACCTTTTAGTTACAACTTCCCAATTTTGTACCAAAACAGTGGTGCGCTTTTGGATTAACTGAATACATTCTTGTTAGCAAACAGTTAAATAATGAAATGCAGACAATGCATTAAATTAAAAAAATTAAAATGAAGTATGCGGATTTTCCGATTTAGTTCAGACATCAATGTCTTCAACGGTAGCAGCCTATTTCGCTTGCGGTCTCAGTATACTGGCAGCTTTGAGTTGCTTCATTGTAATACCGCTCATCAGTCAATATGCGGCTTCTATTCGCTCTCAACTGCACACTGGAATGGATGAGTTCAAGGTACCAATTAACCTAATTGACCTAATTAATTGTTAAATTCAATAATTAGATCTACGTCTCAAACAGATTCCACTTGAATTCTATTTTAAATGTAAATTCTATTTTAATGTGTTTCAGATACTTTCTGACAAGGCCTGGAAAGATGTGGTTTCAATTCGCAGCCAACAACCGCCTTCCAGAAACCCGCGAATCAGTGGCTATTTTCCTCCTCCAGTCGAAAGAGCCATCGTGAATCCAGCCTTCTTACCCGATCCTCGATGTGGTAGGAACAACAATTTTTAGCAATGCAGCTGAGAGACTAAATTCAAACGAACGAAATACAAAACAAAGCTAGTTTTTTAATCACACTTTACTTCAACTTTGTACTTGTACTTTGACATGTACAACATTTGCTGGTATATATGAGTATAATCACTAAACCAGTGAGATCCCAATCAAATCTGATAAAAAGTTGATCTGTAAATGTTTTGCCAGATCATTAAATAGCGGAAGGCAGGCACTTTCACAGTCTTAATTTCTTTCATTCCTGAATGCTATCTTGCTCAGTCTTATACAGGCTTTGTGATGTGTTTTAGTGTGTGACACAACCAACAGATGCCCAAGCGGACCTCCTGGACCTCCAGGTTCATCGGGCGGGGATGGCGACGACGGTTCCGATGGGGATCCCGGCTCAGACGGGAGGCCCGGAGAGACCCGACCCTATGTTCGGCCCACGAAGGGACCCTGTCGCCAATGTCCGCCTGGGGAACGTGGACCTACCGGAAGGCCTGGAAGCCAGGGGCAACCTGTAAGTCCTTCCATTCCATTTATCTGCAAAAGTTTTCTGTTATAATGTTGTGTTAGGCAGAGAATTTACCGGTTTAGCATCAACATATATGCAGACGGAGCAGTTTTGTTTATTTGTTGAGTGATAGATACAAAACGTTTCATTCAGTCGGAGTTTAAAGTGACCAGAAACTGATTGAGATATATATACTTAATCAGTCGTATTTTATTGTTTTTATTTTTGTTAGTTATATTATAGTTATATTAGCATTGTTGTTTATGTATCTGTTTGATATGTATCTTCAGGGAAGACCAGGGAATCCCGGATCTGGCGGTCCGAATGGCAATCCAGGTCGGCCGGGTTCCGGTGGTCCGCCTGGAGAAAGAGGATCACCTGGCGCGCCTGGGCAACCCGGCCCCCGCGGGCCGCCTGGGCAAAATGGAGTCAGAGGAACCAAGGGTACTCCGGGAGGACCAGGTTAGATAGAAATTAAGTTCAATGTAATCTGAATCATTTTCAGGATAGTGGTAAAACTGGACCAAGGTTGTAAACCAAAGGTCACTACCTCACTTTTCAAGTATGTAGACAGTCACAGCGTAGACTTGCGTATTCACCAGTTATCATTTATGTAAGCTTTACTGTGATAAGCTCAGCAATTAACCTTACTTTGAGTTTTGACGGAGAGTAAGCAGAATTCCACTGGCATAAGTGGAATAAAACCTTCAATTTCAATATGCTGGAAATCTCAGTTTGTATGAGATCGACAGAGTAACCAAAAATTTAATCCTCACTACACTGGGTAACGAGGTTTCAGATTATTAACTTTAATAAGGATAATGAACTTAGATTAGCTAAAGGTTATTACAAAGAATAGAACTTAGCTAAAATTATCTAAATTCCTTTCGGCAGTGTGATACCTGACTATATTTTGAAGTTACTAGTCCTATTATGAAGGATCCCCGTTGCATCTTTGCTCATTACAGAGAAGAGATTATTTTAATATCCGGAAAAAAAAGAATTTAAGTAGGTATTGTCTGTATTAGTTTTTACTGTCACGTGAGAGAAAAATTCTGGCTTAATCAAGAAAGAGTATTAACAGTTTAATTGTTGAAGCAATATTCCTTAGACTAGTCCGTCTTTTCCATACTTTTACTTCTTACTCTTTTACTGCTCGTACTCTTGCTGAAAATAGTGCGTGTTTATGCTTACTTCTTCTTGTAGGACCAAGGGGACCTCCGGGTAGCCCTGGTGCTCCGGGAGAACCCGGACGTCAGGGAAATCCTGGACAGCCAGGCAATCAAGGATCGCCTGGATCGAACGGAGTTCCTGGCAACCCTGGCGGACCCGGAAATCCGGGACCGCAAGGGCCACCCGGAATTCCGGGCAAGGATGCCCAGTACTGTCCCTGTCCCAGACGGAATGGAGCCATCATCAATCCGGCCACAGTTACGGCGGCCAGTCCAGCTGTCACTCCAACCACCAGACCTATCGTGCCAGCTGGTGGTTACGGACGTGCGGGTTAATCTGTCCTCACTGCTGCTGATGAAGCACTCTTGATACTTTCGGTGAATGTTATGCGGTACAGTGCTAGTAGTTGTGCCCATATAGTTACGTAAGACATACACATATTAATATAGTACTTACGAGAAGAACGGGACCGGCTTACGGTACATTATGCAGCGTTCGAATTTTTTGTACAATTGTGGAAAAATATTCCAAAACTCCGTCTGGCATTAAGCCCACATGAAATGGTTTAATCTAATCCGTTTAATCTGCGAAACAAGGCGATCAAAGGGCTCGTTGTTAACCTATCAAGTGGAGTGGAGCAAACGGATAAAATTATTTTTAATGAAAGAGTGATTCAAAAAAAAGTTGATTTTAATATCAATCTAAATCAATCTAAATCTAAATCTGAATATGAATGGTTTCACATCTTGCGTTGGTTTCACAGCTTCGTTCTGTTGAAATTTAAGTTTATCTTTGTTCTGCTTGACTGTTAGTATTGTATTGTATCTGGTAATCTAGTGCTCAGTATTCTACTGCCATTAAAGCATAGACATATCAACGTGGTAGTCCCACTACCGGGGTGGACTTTGAAAAGATACTGTGAACTAAAAACTTAATCAATCGGCTTGAAATTTGGCACATTTGTTCTTTATCACGTTCTGCATCATATGCGCTTGCCTGCAACGTTGTGGAGGCTGGCTCAGAGTTGTAAGCGGGCCGCGGGTGCCCTCGGGTACCCGTGGGTATTGGAAATCAGGCCTACCCGCAGGCCCGCGCGGGTATTTTGCGGGTATTTTGCGGTTTTTGCCTTGAACAACTCACTTAAATTGTTTAGACAAGAAACGTAACAGAAAGCAAATTCAAAGGCTTAACCGAAATTTCTTCAAAAATTTGCTTCTATGCGGCTTCTCGTTCTTTGATTGCTGATATTTTTAACGATACTATTTAAACTCGTTACTCTTTCTTGCTGTAATGTGATTCAGGAAAGTCAAGTACGGTTTCATCTGGCACTTTTATGACAAGCATTCCTATATAAGCACTCAAGCTTTGCTTTTACTCAAGTTGCACGTTTGTGTCAGTAAAATTCAGGAAACCTTTTGCATACTTATTGCCCTTAACAATAATACCAAACTCAAAATCCTGAAAACAGTCTGTGTAAATGTCCCAAGCATTTGTGTGCAAAGTTTCGTTCCCTGTCGGCTGCTATCATTGAAAATTGGTTTTTGCAAAAACACAATGATTAAAGTTTGTCAATGTAGGGTGCCCGGGACCTCGAGTGCCCATATGAGATGTTCTGGCTGATCAAAGCTAATTTCATAAAAATTTTGAAATTTACAACTATACTTTCGAAAACAAATGTGCTTTCTAAAGCACAATATACGCATACCCGAAGTAGCCGTGCATTGAATTTCGAACGTTTTGTTGAGCATTTTGTGTGCTGTTTGCTGTTGGTTATGATTGTTAATCATACAGGTTAAGGTGGTCTTTTGGAGACATTAACTTTGAACCGCTATTAATTATTCATTACTTGGAGTTATGAAGCCATTTTATATCAAATGTAGCTGAAAATTTCTCGTCTTAATGATAGCAATGAAACTAATTTTGGTTTTTCATAAAATGTTTTATATAATACATGAATATAGTCATTTCTATGTAGCTGCTGACCAACTGCCAGAAATTGGTCAAAAATGTCCTGAATGGAAATTCCGAATTTTTGAAGCAGAATTGCGCTAAGAGTGTTAGAGCGCTAAAAGAACTTATTTGGGAAAGTTTCATCAAATTTCATCTTGATTTAGGCCGTAAACCAACAATACGTGCCCAAAAGGAATCACCGCCTCAAATCAATAAAAGTATGTACCTACTAACACTTTTAGTTTCGATTAGTTGAAGTGCAAAATTTAGTAAAAGTCAGGGTCCAGGAAAGAAAAGAAAAGCTCAAAAATCAAGCATTTTATAATTATATACAGCGCAGTTGCAAAATAGATGCGCTAGTATTCAAAAGCACAAATTAATAAAAATTAAACACTTCTTGCCTAATTTGTTCTAGAAAACATGTAACTACTCCAAAACATTGCAAAAAATTATATTAGAATGAGAGAAATTGAAAGTTTTGGCGGGTATTTTGCGGGTACCTTGTGTCCTGCGGGCCGCGGGTAGCGGGGCGGGGCGGGGCGGGTACCACTTTGCGTGTAGTGGGGCGGGTAGCGGGCCGAAATTGGTACCCGCTTACAACTCTGGGCTGGCTTGCTGTCTACACCAGAGGAAATGTATTAAAAGTTTTGAATTTGAATATAAATGGTTTCACATCTTGCGTTTCACATCTTGCGTTTCACATCTTTCACATCTTCACATCAAATTCATTCCTTTATGAATTTGTTTGAAATTTTTCTGGCAAGCTTTATTAATTGATACGCTCAGGCCGTTTTTTTAGTTTTTCGTAAAAGCGCATTTTCGATTCTTAGCTTATGTTGAAATATTGTAAATTCTATTATCTTGCTTACTACTGCGTTTTTTAAAAACAAAAAAAACGGCCTGAGCGTATGCAGATATAAAACATACCTGGAAAATTTGGTGAAGTTGGGTTGAAGCAGTTACGAGAAAATCAAAAACAAAGAATTCGCAACTTTTCATTGTTTGCTTTGGTTTTAGGAATTCGCTATGCTTTTAATCAGGTGCATAGTGTTTTTCCTGCTGCGCCTCAGGGCAGCAGGTCTCTTAAAGTTGCTCCTGGGGCAACTTTTGCATTCCCTACACACAAATTAACAGTAAAACCATGACAGCGTGTGAATCAGAGTTGAAGATAGGCTGCGCATTAGTGTTGTTCACCGGCCCGATTTTTCGTGGGCCGGCCGGCGCCGGCCGGCCCAGCTCGCGACGCCGGCCGGCCGGCCTGTCCGGCCGGCCGGCCGGCCGGTGGCCGCCGGCCCAGAACCGGCCGGCCGGCCGGCGGCCGCCGGCCCAACTCGCGCCGGCCGGCCGGCCGGTGTACCGGCCCTCCCCGGCCGGCCGGCCGGCCGGTGCCACTTTTCGCAGGCTATCCAAAATACAAATAAAATTAAGATTTTTGATAGTTTTCAAGGCAGATTTTAGCAAGTTTAAGGCGATAAGCTGCAGAAATTGGCAATGGCTGGTCGGCCGCCTCACATTTAACTGGCCGGCTTGTCATCGGCCGGCCGGCCGGCCTGTGTCTGACCGGCCGGCCTGTCACCGGCCGGCCGGCCGGCCTGTTCTCGGCCGGCGGCCGCCGGCCAGCCGGCCGGCGGGCCCACTCGGCACCTGGGCCGGCCGGCCACCGGCCGGCCGGCCGGCGGCCGGCCGCCGGCCAGCCGGTCTAGACAGGGCCGGTGCACAACACTACTGCGCATCTTTAACATGTGGATTTTCTAATGTCAACAAAGGCTTATATAATTTTGTGTTGAAAAACCAGTTGCATTCTGTCTGCACTCTAGTCTTCGAAGTTGGCAAAGTGAAAACTAGTTTAAAGAAGATTAACTGATCAGCAGACAAAAAATATCAGTTAAAGCTACTATTTCTTTTAAAATTGTGCTGGTTTAAGTTTTCCTGTAGTTGACTTGAAGAGGATCTAATAGGCACTTTATTGCAAACCTGTTCACTTTGGTAAGCGAAAGTCCAAAACCGTCTGCGTTATATACTTTATTTTATATACTTTATTATATACTTTATACTATATATACTCAGGAATATATAGATAAAATCCGGTCTGCACGCTATATTGCTCATGTTGATCTTATCAGAAAAAGAATCAGCTGACTTTTTCATGCATTAAGATCAGACATGTGCAGGAGGGGAAATTGTAGGGAGGGGGGTTAGCCTGCGGCCGAAGGCCGCCGGAAAACCGAATTTTTCCGGTTTTTTGCCCAAAAAATCCGGAAAAATCCGGATTCTGGGGGGGTGAGCTCCAGGTCGGGGGGGTGAACCCCCCCCCAAACCCCCTCCCCAAGCACATGTATGATTAAGACAAAAAGAGATTCAAAACACCAGCACACACACACACACACACACACACACACACACACACACACACACACACACACACACACGTAACTGAACG